>JADRCC010327906.1:0-10571 GCA_019843855.1 Hylomyscus alleni | reverse complement strand
TTGGCTTCTTTTTCCTTTTTTTTAAATTTTGAGTAGAGGAGGAGATTTGTTCTGTGGGATTCTTTCAGAGAATATTCTTAATTCTATACTGTTTTTATTTATACATCCAAACATGTACTTAAATTCATCCTAAGCAAATTTTCAAATATTCAATTCCCTAGAAAAAGTTTTTAAAAATATACCTATGAGTCTCAGCTTTTCAACAGAAAAAGGAAAAGGAGTATATCCATATAATAATGACTCTCCATGTTTTTTGCCATTCATGAAAATTGCTTGTTATATTTGAATTCATTTTGTTCACATTTAATTGAACTTTTGTATTATTGTTTGAGAGATCTTAGTTCTTGTCAGAAAAATAAACCTTTAAGAGATGTAACTATTTTAGCCCTTCTGCCCAGTCCTTGCTGCTGGGGCAGACCCCTAGTTGGTCTGCTCCCATGAAGACACCATATCCCTATCCATCCCAGAAGACCCATTGCACTTGGAGCAGTTGGTAGGAAAGACCCCTCCCCTGGGCCCCCAAGTCCTGGAGCACCCGGGACCCATCACCCACCAAAACCCTGCCCTCCTGAATACCATTTCTGTTTCGTCCCTTCCACTCCATCCACATGGTCCTTGCTCCTGGAGCAGACCCTTAGTTGGTCTGCTCCCATGAAGACTCCATATCCTGATCCATCCTAGAGGACCCACTGCACTCAGAACAGTTGTCTGAAGGTCTCCAAGGAGATCTACTGAAGCCAGGGCAACAGATCAGCAGCTTCTCTGCCCCTGTCAAGAGCACCTAGTTGGAAGGTCTCACAGGGGGTCAGATGCAGTCAGGGCCCCAAGCCTACCAGGAGACCTGAAACAACCCAGGGACAAAATAGACATTCTCCATACAGTCACCCAGACTAATAAAAACCAGGGATATCCAGATGGCATAAGGTAAGTAAGTACAAGACCATAAGCAATAGAAGCCAACATACATGTGCATCATCAGAATCCAGTTCTCCCACCACAGCAAGCCCTGAATACACTAACACACTTGAAAATCAAGAATCTGTCCTAAAATCATATCTTATGAAGATAATAGAGTCCTTTATGGAGGATATAAATAACTCACTGAAAGAAATACAGGAAAAGACAGATAAACAGGTGAAGGAATTGATTAAAGCAATCCAAGACCTAAAATTAGAAGTATAAACAATAAAGAAAACACAAATGGAAGCAAACCTGGAAATGAAAAACTTAGGAAAGAGGTCAGGAATTATAGATGTAAGTATTACCAACAGAATACAAGAGATAGAAGAGAGAAACTCAGGTGTAGAAGATACAGTAGAAGAGATTGACACAACTGTCAAAGAAAATTCAAAACATAAAAAACTCCTAACCCAAAGCATCCAGGAAATTCATGATGCAATGAAAAGATCAAATCTAAGAATAATCAGAATAGAGGAGAACAAAGATTCCCAGTTCAAAAGTCCTGAATATGTCTTCAACTAAATCATAGAAGAAAACTTCCCCAACCTATTGCAAGAGATGGCCATGAAGGTAAAAGAAACCTATAGAACACTGAATAAATGGGATCAGAAAAGAAAATCTTCTCATCACATAATTATCAAAACACAAAATGCACAGAGCAAAGAACGGATATTAAAGTGGCAAGGGAAAAAGACAAAATAACATACAAGCGTAGACCTGTCAGAATTGCACCAGATTTCTCAATAGAGACTGTGATAGCCAGAAGAGCCTGATCAGAGGTCATGCAGACTCTAAGAGAACACAAATGTCAGCCCAGGCTACTATACATAGCAAAACTCTCAATCAACATAGACAGAGAAACCAAAATATTCTAGAACAAAACCAAATTCAAACACTATCTATCTACCAATACAGCCCTACAGAGGATCCTGTAAGGAAAACTCCAACACAAGGAAAGTACCTGCACCAAAGAAAGGACAAGATATTAAGTATCTCACAACAAAATCAAAAGCAGAGAGCCACAAGCACATAAAGCCACTTATAAAACTAAACATACCAGGAACCAATAGCCAACTCTCTTTAACATCTCTCAATATTAATGGACTCAACTCACCTATAAAAAGATATAAGCTATCCAGCAGACTGGATATGCAAACAAAATCCAGCACTTTTCTCCATACAAGAAACACACTTCAATAACAAAGACAGACACTATCTCAGAGGAAAAGAATGCAAAAAAAAAAATTCTTCCAAGCAAATGGTCACAGGAAACAAAAAAGAGTTGCCATCCTAATATCCAATAAAATAGACTTTCAACCAAAAGTTATCAAGTGTGATGAAGAAGGATACTTCATATTCATCAAGGGGAAAATCTACCAAGAGAAAGTCTCAATTCTGAACATCTATGCCCCAAATATAAGAGCACCCAACTTCATGAAAGAAACTTTACTAAAACTCAAAGCACACATTGAACCCCACATAATAATAGTGGGAGATTTCAACACCCCACTCTCACCAATGGACAGGTCATTGAAGCAGAAACTAAACAGAGGCATAGTAAAACTAAGAGGGGTTGTGAACCAAATGGATTTAACAGATATCTACAAAACATTTCACCCTAAAACAAAAGAATACACCTTTTTCTCAGTACCTCATGGCACTTTTTCCAATATTGACACAACAACCCTCAACACAAACAAACCCTCAACAGATACAAGAATATTGAAATAATCCCATGCATCCTGTCAGATCACCATGGCCCAAGGCTGATCTTCAATAACAGCAAAGGCTACACAAAGCCCACATACGTGTGGAAACTGAATAATTCCTTACTCAATGACAACTTGGTCAGGAAAGAAATAAAGAAACAAATTAAAGATGTCCTGAAATTTAATGGAAATGTTGACAAAAATTTATGGGACACAATGAAAGTAGTGCTAAGAGGAAATTTCATAGCATGAAGTGCCCTTGTAAAGAAACTGGAGAGATCTCACACTAACAACTTAACAGCATACCTGAGAACTCTTGAACAAAAAGAAGCATACTCACCCAAGAGCAGTAGAAGGCAGGAAATAGTCAAACTCAGGGCTGAAATCAACCAAATAGAAATGAAGAAAACAATACAAAGAATCAGCAAAACCAAAAGCTGGTACTTTGAGAGAATAAACAAGATAGATAAACCTCTAGCCAAACTAACTAAAGGGCCAAGAGGCAGTATCCAAATTAATAAAATCAGAAATGAAAAGGGAGACATAACAACAGAAATGGAGGAAATTAAAAAAATCATCAGACTACTATAAAAGTCTGTATTCAACATAACTGGAAAATCTAGATGAAATGGATGGTTTTCTAGGCAGATGCCACATTCCAAAGTTAAATCAAGAGCAGGTAAACTATATGAAACTGACCCATATCACACAACGAAATAGAAGAAGTTACTAAAAAGCTCCCAACCAAAAAAGTCTAGGGCCAGATGGATTTAGTGCAGAATTTTACCAGACCTTCAAAGAAGACCTGATACCAAATTTCCTCAAACTATTCCATAAAATATAAACAGAAGGAACACTACCTAACTTGTTCTATGAAACTACAATTATTCTGATACCTAAACACACAAGGACCCATCCAAGAAAAGAGAACTTCAGACCAATCTTACTTATGAATATTAATGCAAAAATACTCAATAAAATTCTTGCAAACTGAATCCAAGAACACATTAAAACCATCATTCACCATGATCAAGTAGTCATCCCAGGGATGCAAGTTTGGTTTAATATATAAAAATCCATTAATTTAATCTACTATATAAACAAACTCAAAGAAAAAAATCACATTATCATCTCCTTAGATGCAGAAAAAGCATTTGACAGAATACAACATCCCTTCATATTAAAAGTGTTGGAGAGATCAGGAATTTAAGGTCAATACCTAAACATAATGAAAGCAACTTGCTGCAAAACAACAGCCAATATCAAATTAAATGGAGATATACTTGAAGCAATCCCACTGAAATCTGGGACAAGACAAGGATGCCACTCACCTCATATCTATTCATTATATTACTCAAAATATTAGCTAAAACAATAAGACAACAAAAAGAGATCAAGGGGATAAAAAATGATAAAGAAGAAATAAAGGTATCACTATTTGCAGATGCTAGGATAGTAAACATAAGCGGCCCCAAAAATTCTACCAGAGAATTTCTTCAGTTGATAAACAACTTCAGCAAAGTGGCTGGATATAAAATTAACTCAAATAAATCAGTAGCCATCCTTTATACAAAGTATAAACAGGCTGAGAAAGAAATTAGAGAAATAACTCGCTTCATAATAGTCACAAATAATAAAAAATAACTTGGGGTAAATCTAACCAAACAAGTGAAAGACCTGTATGACAATAACTTCAAGTCTCTCAAGAAATATATTGAAGATCTCAAAAAATGGAGAGATCTCCCATGATCTTGGATTGGCAGAATTAACATAGTAAAAATGGCCATCTTACCAAAGGCAATCTATAGATTCAATGCAATCCCCATCAAAATCCCAGCACAATTCTTCAAAGACATGTAAAGAGATTCTCAAATTCATCTGGAAAGGCAAAAACCTAAAATAGTGAAAACAAGTCTTAACAATAAAAGAACAGCTGGGGGAAATCACCATCCCTGACCTCAAGCTATACTACAGAGTAATAGTGATAAAAACTGCATGGTATTGGTACAGAGATAGACATGTTGATCAATGGAATAAAATCGAAGGCCCAGAAATAAAACCACACACTTATGCATGCTTGATTGTTGACAAAGATGCCAAAAATATACAATGGAAAAAAGAAAGCATCTTCAATAAATGGTGGCTATCTAACTGGGTTTCTGTATGTAGAAGAATGAAAATATATGCATATTTGTCACCTTGTACAAAGCACATGCCCAAGTTGATCAAGGACCTCAACATAAAACTAGATACACTGAATCTAATAGAAGAAAAAGTGGGAAAGAGCCTTGAACTCATTGGCACAGGGGGGAAATTTCCTAAACAGAACTCCAATGGCTCATATTCTAAGGTCAAGAATTGATAAATTGGAGTTCATGAAACTGGAAAGCTTCTGTAAGGCAAAGGACATAATCAATAAGACAAAACAGCAACCTACAGATTGGGAAAAAATATCTTCATTAACCGCATATCTGATAGAGGACTAAAATCCAAAACATATAAAGAACTCAGAAAGTTAATCACCAAAAAACCAAACAACCCAATTAAAAAATGGGGTATAGAACTAAACTGAGAATTCACAACAGAGAAATCTCGAATGGCTTAGACTCACCTAAAGAAATGTTCAAAGTCCTTAGTGATCACAGAAATGCAAATCAAAACGACCTTGAAATTCCACCTTACACCAATCAGAATGGCTAAGATAAAAACCTCAGGTGAAAACACATGTTGGAGAAGATGCCAAGAAAGAGGAACACTCCTCTATTGCTGGTGTGATTGCAAACTTCTACAACCACTCTGGAAATCATTCTGGAGGTTCCTCAGATAATTGGAAATAGATCTACCTGAAGACCCAACTATACCACTCCTGGAAATATACCCAAAAGATACCCCACCATGCCCCAGGGTTACATGTTCCACTATGTTCATAGTGGCCTTATTTTGATAGCCAGAAACTGGAAACAACCTAGATGTCCCATGACAGAAGAATGGTTACATAAAATGTGGTTCACTTTCACAATGGAATACTACTCAGCTATTAAGAGTGAGGACATCCTGAGTTTTGCAGGCAAGTGGATGGAACTAGAAAATATCATCCTGAGTAAGGTAACTCAGACCCAAAAGGATATGCATAGTGTGTACTTACTAATAAGTGGATATTAGCCAAAAAAGAAAAAGAAATAAGTACAGAATACCCAAGATATAGTCCAAAGAATTAAAAATGTTCAACAAGCTGAAATGACCAAGTGAGAATGTCTCAGTCCCACTTGGGAGAGAGAAGAAAGTCCCACATTGAGGAGGGAGGGAGGGAGGGTAGGGAAGTAGGAGGGAGAGGGGAACCTGATCTGGTATTGGATGAGGGAAAAGGTCTGAGGCTCTGAGGGCCAACAGAAAGAATGGAAACAGGCAACCTCATGAAATAGGAGGTTGGTGGGACCCTCCAGAATGTACCAGAGACCTAGGACAATTATTTGTACACAACCAATGGAGAGAAGCAGCTGAGTCATTTTGTTGAATTAGGAAAAACTGAAAGAAGCTGAGAAGAAAGGCAACCCTGTAGAAGGACCAGCAGTCTCAATTAATCTGGACTCCCGAGATCTCTCAAACACTGGACAACCAAACAGACAGCATACACCAGCTGATATGGGGCCTCAAACATATATGAAGTAGAGGACTTCTGGGTCTATGTTCATCAGAGATGATGCACTTAACCCTCAAGTGACTGGAGACCACAGGAAGTTTAGGGGTCAGGTGGGATGGGGAGTGGGGTCATCCACATGGAGACAGGTGGAGTAGGGAGGAGGCATGGGTTGTGGAGCAGTTAAAGGGGGATAGGGAATGGAATATGAAGTATAAAAATAAAATAATTTACTGCATGATGACAAGCAAAAAAATAATAATTTAATAAAAAGTAAAATAAAAATAAAATAGAGATGTAACTATTTAAAGAGTTGAAACTATTTTATCTAAGATTGCAATTCAACTTCAGATTTGTTTTTATTGAGAAAAAAAAGCAGACTTTTTTATATTTCAAAATCAGTTTTATCAGTTGTCATATGTTTGAGTGAAATTAAATATTATGTGGTAGTTCTTGGGTTTATCTTGAGGTCCTAATGACTACTGAGCATGTTTAATACAACAACATCTGAAGCATCTAGATTAATAAATTTATACTGAGCATTTTACTAACATTATTCATCCACACCTTATATAAATATGTAACATTTGAAATGTAAATAAATAAAATATCCAATAAAAAATTCAAACCCATTTAATGTGTCGAGTACACATCAAGAAAGACATTTTAGATTACCTAGGAAGAGAGTAAAACCACCAAATTAAAAAAAAAAAGCACTACAATAAAAATGTCTTTCTTGATGTGTACTCGACACATTAAATGGGTTTGAATTTTTTATTAGATATTTTAATTATTTAGTAAGGTTCTGAAAGTCTGTGTTTGCTTCAAAAAGATGTAGTTTTATATAATCTGAGCAGAAACAGAAAAATAGATGAGTCAAACATATCATTACTTTTGTTTCTTCTCTTTTCTCTCAAAAATGAATAAGTACAGACTATATGTAATATAAAGACTTTTTACTGATATTTTCTGATTTCCTTATTTCTCTACCTCTCCTTTCCAAATTCTGTTATTTTCTATTTTTCTTCTTTATTTTATAATTAAGACACAGCTTATTTCTATTGACAATCTCATTTGTTCATAGTTGCCAGAAACAATAAAGTGTCACACAGCTAACAACTTACACCCTTGAGCCCACAATTAAACTTGTCACAATTTATTGATATTCTGAGAAGCAACAAAACACTTGGGTGTAGTTCAAATTTCAAATAAGCATAAATTTCAGGTTTTTTTTATAACTACTTTTATAATATCTATTAATATTTGTTACAGAACGTAAAGGACAGTGGTGTGTGTGTGTGTGTGTGTGTGTGTGTGTGTGTGTGTGTGTGTGTCTTCTCAGAGAGAGAGAGAAAGAGAAAGACAGACAGACAGACAGACAGACAGACAGACAGACATGGGAGGCATTGATAAGGGATAGATATTATAGTCCACCCTTGCACTTCATTACCTCTGGCAATTGGAAGACTTGGTCTTGGGATCATAAGAAAATGAGAGCTGACCCTGTTCCTCACAAGCTGAAGTACTCAAGACCAGGCCCTGTACCTTATCTGGGCACGACAATAGAGCTGGTCGTGGATGTGGGATTTGTGGGTCAGCCAACCATGAGTACAAAAGTGTAGGAGAGCTGTAACCCCAACTTGTCCATTGTGCAGCAGCATAGGCAAGGAAGAGATGCTCTCCCCCACCCTCTCTTTTCTTGCTAACTATGTCAGACAGGAGAACTGGCCTTGCCCCTCATCTGCTGCAGCACTCAGGAGACAGGGCCCTACATATCACTTGAGCAACATAGTAGAACTGGCCTTGGATGTGTGGGTTGCAGTAGAGGTGGCCCTGACTATTGTAGGCTGGGCAGTGGTTCAGATGAGGGAGAGGCACTCTTCCATTCTTCACCATCCATGCCTGGTAGCTGATAGCAGGGTCATGAGAGTGGGAGAACTGGTCATGTCCCTCACTGGCTGCAAGCGGTGCATAGCACTGTTAGGCACTATGAAAGACATACAGTAGGGTAGCTATTTCCAGGCCAACTTGAGATTGATTTTTCTCCATTTTTATATCCAATTTGTGATACGTCTTCAGCAATATGGTGGGAAAACAAGGACAACAGAAACAAGGTTTCTTGTTTGTAAGACTTCCAGGGGAGAGTGGGTCATGCACTTCATTTGGATAGCAGGGTATAGAGTTGGCCCTGGTTTCAGGGGTTTGCTAGTGAGCCAGACCTCAGAGAGCTCCAACTGAAGAGCTGGTTTGGCTGGCCTGCTCAGAGACCTCTCAGGCCCAGATCCCTCGTTCTGGATTGGCCCATTCCAATATTTACCCTATCACAGAATTACTGGAGCACATGAAGGGACCAATCCTACAGATCCAAAACTACAGCATCTCCATGAAACAGGGTAATAAGATATTTGAGAGGAGTTCAAGTGAGGTTCCAGTACTGATAGAATAGCAGAAGCTATAATCATTGTATCAGATGAATGAGTCATTATAGTGAAAATTTCTAAGCAATAAAGTATGAACAAAAGGGTATACACAGTGACCCACTATAGCTTACTTAATGATTTTTTTCTCATATGGGGGGAGGAAAATACTTTTCTCACTTATATACATATTTTAATATCCACCAAAGTGGATATTAGAGCTATTAATAGTGTAATTCAGAGGCAGGTGGATTTCTGAGTTCAAGGCCAGCCTGGTCTACAGAGTTCCAGGACAGCCAAGGCTTCACAGAGAAACCCTGTCTCGAAAAAAAAAGAAGAAAAACAAAACAAAACCAAAAAGTGCAATTCAGAGCTATTAGCCACCCATTTCCTGTTTCTTATTCTAATTACTTCCTAGCAAACAATATTTTCTTTCTCTCTTTTAAGTATTCACTCATTCAGAATATTATGTATATCTATAACCATAAGGCAGGTAACATGAGATGTACTAAGAAATGGGATAATTCCTTCTTAATGAGCTATTGATAAGGGATACCCTAGAAGTCTTACAAAGAAGACAGATTGTTTCTATTGTCCTTCTTTTCCCACCATATTGCTGAAGACATATCAGAAATTGGATATAGAATGGAGAAAAATCAATCTCAAGTTGGCCTGGAAATAGCTACCCTATTGTATGCCTTTCATAGTGCCTAACAGTGCTATGCAGACTGCTTGAGAAGAAAAGACAACTATGGTTTTACCTAGAATTGTACAATATATCTACAATAGTTTATGCCTGGCAAGATATACCTTCTGTTGCAATAGTGATATGATAATAATTTTCATGCCTCATGTTACAATCTTGGTGACTGGATGGTCTTGGGAGATTTTAAGCTCTAGAGTAGAGTATGCTTTCATTATTTTGCAAAGTAGCCTTAACAATTTGTCTTCTAAAATTTATGTTCTACACATATAGTTGGCTGCTCTCAACCAAAAATTCCCTCCTTTTTTCAGTTGCCCAAAGGGTTGAAAATTAAGGCTTAAGGGCAATGACCTAAATATATTAGCCTACCCTTGAAGGCGCATGAAACATTGTGGAAGAGGATGCAAGGCAGAGGATAAGAATGCTCTGAAATTCTGCTTTTTTGTTTTGTTTTGTTTTCTTTTTTTTTGTTTGTTTGTTTTGTTTTGTTTTTTGAGACAGGGTTTCTCTGTATAGCCCTGGCTGTCCTGGAACTCACTCTGTAGACAAGTCTGGCCTCGAACTCAGAAATCTACCTGCCTCTGCCTCTGAAGTACACAACCTACTCAAGGCCAAATTAGTCAAAATTCCCACATAACTATACATGATATCCAACACCTACTCCTCATTGAAGACATTTTAGCAGTGGTTAATTTTTAAGGGATAAGAGATCACTTTTTTTTGTAGGATATCACTTCTAATAGGTTCTTTATGCTTCAGTGGATAGCCATATACCCATCTACATATGAATAGTACTAACTAAACTTCATTAAGAAAGGAAAGGATGTAATGTTTAGAGGGCAAATCTGAGAAGTTGGAGGTAGTAATTAGGTTACATATACTCTTTGTACATCTGTATAACATTCTCAAGTATATAGAAAAATTCAAAAATAGAATATAGATCACCCCCATTGAGTCCTGGGAGCTTCTCACATTCTAGGTCTCTGGGATTTCCTATAGGTTTCCTTCACCTCCCAACCCTTCACTCTTCACCTCCTAAACCCCCACAGATGCATATTTCCATTCATTCTCCTGGCCCTCTGGGCTTTATTCCTCCCTACACTACCTGATCTTGCTCTCCTTTCCCCTCCCCTCCCCTACCCATG
>JADRCC010327904.1:0-14802 GCA_019843855.1 Hylomyscus alleni | reverse complement strand
AATCCCCAGGAAGTACTCTGCAATCCCCAGGAAGTACTCTGCAATCCAGTGTTTTGTGATGCTCCCGTGCCCGGGGCAGCCTGCCTCATCCCGATGTTCTTTCACACAACAGGCTAGCATATGCATTTGGTCTGAAGGTATGATCAAAACTTAATTTCTGTACATGAAAACTGAGCCAACTATTTGTAAGATGCAAAAAAAAGTCTAAATTTTACAGTATCTAGAATACCATTCTATTTCCCCCCCAGGAAACATTGATCTGATTTTCCAAACAGACTAATGATTCTACTCAAACAAACACCAAAAAAATGTGGGACAAAAGAAGACCAAGTGAATCTATCATCTTTTCTAAGACTTTTACACACACACGTACACATATACATGCACATATACATATACATACATACGCTTGCACACACACATATACACATGTGCATACACACATACAATGCATACACACACATACACAAAACACAGACACATACACATATACATGCATACACACATACACAAAACACACATATGAACACATATAAAATCTAAGAATATTTAAAAGCAAAATCTTTTCAAACTTTATCTCTTGCTAACTGCATTAATGATATGCAGTTTAAGTACCCTGATTTCTCATTCCCGGGCAAACAAAGCCAAGAGTGAGGTGAAGAATCTGAATAGCATGGTCTGTTCCTAGCCCATCAGCTTGCAATAGCTCCTATGTTATTAAAAAAGAAAGGTTGAGCATAGTAGAAATTGTTTCATCAAACTAGAAGGAACAGTGTGGTACTTACCCGATAGATAGAAATCTTAGATGCAATCTTATTCCCAAGGGCATGCTAATTAATTCCCACCGGTGTACTAAGTTCCCAGCAGGAGCATCACCTTTGCTGTCAGTGGTGCTGGATCTTCCTACACTAGAGAGGCCCGGCACAACTTGGAAATGGATATGAATTCAATCCAGCAAGGCAAACTACAATCTGAGAAATTGGGGTGGGGCGGAGTTATAGCTCCTGTTCCAGGAACTGTTTCTAGAGATTGGTATTTTCTTCCAACTTGCCTGGAGAAGTTCCACATGTTCAGTGGATGCAGCTGCCAACACCTCCTGTGCCCCTTGGAGGTGTTATGGAAAGCTACCAAGCCCAGACCATCACTTTAAACTGAGTTACTCCGCCCTTTCCTCTTCCCCATGTTTTCAAGCAGTGAGAAAATATCAACAGAACATGTCTTATGATCTTAATCATAGAGGGGTCATAGCCCAGTGCTGTTACAAGGTTTTCCATTGATGTGCAGCAGATCACTAGAACACTGTCATCTTGCAAAATTGAAACCATACACCCATTGAACACAATTCCCCGTTCCCTCCACCTAAATCCTTAGTGGCCACTGGTCCACTTGCTGTTTGTAAGATCTTGACCACCTTAGGTAGACCATGGGTATTTTAAGTGGAGCAATGCTGTCTTAGTCAGGGTACTCTAGAGTCTACTCACTAGTTCCACTCACTATCACTCCTAGTGACCCTCTAGGAAAATTTTTGCTTCCTGTCCCCACAACTCTAGGTTCTGCTGGCCTAAAAGTTTTGGTTCCAGAGGGGGGAGTTCTCCTACCAGGAGCCACAACAAACATTCCATTGAATTAGAAGCTCAGACTTCACCCTGGTCATTTTGGGCTTCTAATGCCCTTAAACCAACAGGCTAAGAAGGAAATAACAGTGTTAGGAGGAGTGATAGATCCAGATTACCATGGAGAAATTGGATTGCCTCTTCACAATGGAGGTAAGCAGGATTATGTCTGGAGTGCAGGAGATCCCTTAGTGCGTCTCTTAGTACTTCCATGTCCTGTGATTAAAGTCAATGGGAAATTACAACAGCCTAATCCAAGCAGGATGACAAAGGATGCAGACCCATCAGGAATGAAGGTATGGGTCAATCCTCCAGGAAAAGAGCCAAGACCTGCTGAGGTGCTTGCCAAAGGGGAAGGAAATACAGAATGGGTAGTAGAGGAAGGTAGTTATAAATACTAGCTAAGGCCATGTAATCAGTTGCAGAAATGAGGATTATAAGTAATATGAATACTTCTGTCTTATTTTGTTAAGAATACATTTTTCTTTCTTCCAATTTCTTTAACATCAATTGGTATTTAAGTTGAGACACTAAAGAATGTTCCCAAGGGACATTGCCCCATTGTAAATTTATAAATGCGTTTGTGATTGTACGAGAAATAGTTATATCATGTTAGGCATACTCATGATTTTGTTATTGTTTCATGTGGACATGAGATATTATTTGTGTCAAGTTGACAAGGGGTGGATTGTAGTGGCTATTCCTGGTTGTCAGTTTGACTATATCTGAAATAAACTACAATCCAGAATTAGAAGGCTCACCTGTGGCCCTAATCTGGAGGCTGAGAGATACGAGTTTTAGACCTGAATCTTGGCATGGAGATCTTGAGGCATAGTGGCTATGAATCCCAGAGGATTAAGATAGGAAGATCTATGAGTTCAAGATCATCTGGGGTTAAAGGTGTGGTGGCACACACCTTTAATCTGGTCCACAGCTTTTGCTGGAGACCTATATAAGGACATTGGAAGAAGGAAGGCTCGCTCTCTCTCTGCTTCGCCTGCTTGCCTTGTGGGACTGAGCAACTGCTGGATCCTTGGGCTTCCATTCACAGCTGCTGCTGACCGTTGTTGGGAGTTGATTGTTGGGGGTTGGACTACAGACTGTAAGTCATCAATAAATTCCTTTACTACATAGAGACTACCATAAGTTCTGTGACTCTAGAGAACCCTGACTAAGACAAATGCAGAGCCTATCTTTTTGAGACTGTCTATTTTCCTGATGTGGGTTTGTAAAGACCAAATGAACAATTAGTACGACAATTCTTGCCCCTGTTCATCTCTAGAAAACTCTGAATAGGGCACCATATTCTGTATAAATTGACTATTATAGTGAGTTAAGAACTGTTTCATTTCGTAAGACTTCCTTTTCAATTATGCATCATTTTTATGTCATGGTTCTTGTAGTCAGGAATACTGACTTCAATGATGTCGATCATTCATGGTGTTGGCGAGGACGGTGATATCAGTGATAGTCATGTGACAGCAGTATAGGAAATTAACTAACCTTGGCCGTACTTTCCCAGCCAGATACTAGGCTTTCTTTCGGTCTCTGATGCCATCCATTTACCTATCCACAAACACATTCATAAACACCAACACTAGATATACATCCACATCTCCAAGCAACCACCAAGGCCATCAAGGCTAACTAAGGATGTGACTGCATCTACTTAGGTCTGACCCTGTCTATGCCTTTGCCCTCAGAGCCTGCTGATTAGCTATGTATGTTATGAATCACTTTCGCCATAAAGAGACAAATAAATATGAGTCTTCCTGTGGGCCAGGAACTTTCCTAATTGCTTTTCATGCATCTTTGAGTTATTGCTAAACCCCTAAGACAATTCTCCAAAATGAAAAAGACTCATGTATCAAAGTATCTATGATCCCCCTAAATATAGCAAGAAAATAAAACTTGCCCATATATATTATTAAAGGAATGAATCCCTGCCAAATTATGAAATCTATAAAAACATACTCCATATTGCAAAGTGAATTTAGTTTGGGTAAAGAAATACTCCTAATATCTGAGGGGCATTGTGAAATTTTGGGGGGTTAAAATGAATAGACCATATCAGTTCTTGAGAACCCTTCTCCAGTGCACCAGATGCCAGAATGATCACCATCCTGCACTAAATGTGACCTCTGCTTTTCTTTGGTTCTCCCCGTGTTGGTATTGAACATCTTTTTTGACCCCAGGTTAGGTTTCCCTCCTGTGTCAAACGAAGTTCGATGGCAGGTGGGTCGCACTGCCTCACTCCGTCTGAATTACCCACATATCTGAGTCTGACCTGTAACGTGTTTCAGTGTTTGTACTAACCCTGCTCAGGAAGCACCGTCATGTCCATCCTGAGTAGGCTGTGTACCCTTTGGATTTACATACGATAGATAGGATGTAACTTAATGAAAGCACTGAGCTCGGAGAACCCCTAACATTAGCATCCAGTACAGGATGCCAAGGCATGCCTATTCATTTCCTTCAGAATCATTAATGTCTGCCCCTCAGCTGACGCACTGAGACGTCTCAGCTTGCTCGTGTTTGTGCTTCATGAGGACAATCAGTCATTTATGTTCAGCAGCTGCTTCCTTCTGTGTTATCTCCACCTCGTTCCCTCCCACCTGACAGCTCGTGACAGAGCCCCACACTATGTCTTTCCTCCCTCCCAACCATCATGACAGATACTGGTTTCCTAATCAAACTACTCAAAAGATCTCCCTGCCTTGTCTTCTCAATAAGTACATGTGTCCATATCTTGCATCAAAACCTACACCTGGGGCTGGAGAGATGGCTCAGTGGTTAAGAGCACCGACTGTTCTTTCAAAGGTTCTGAGTTCAAATCCCACAACCACATGGTGGCTCACAACCATCTCTAACGAGATCTGACGCCCCCTTCTGGAGTGGCTGAAGACAGCTGCAGTGTAGTTACAAAACCTACACCTGCCAAAGGTCCCTCCAATAAATTCTTTGCTGTGTCTTCCTTCTCCATCTGTGTGGATCTTTTCTTGCAGCTCAAATGAAGCTCTCACGGATCACCTCCAAGGCTTATGAGTTCTTCAGAGCCCTTCCCCAAAGTGCCAGGTTCTACAGTGATCTTTTATCTTCTTTGTCTCCTTTTCCACCAGGACTGTGCTTCGCTTCCATGTTAGATTAGATCTGCTACATACTATCTCATTCCTTAGTCAAAGGAACGTTATGGTTACCTTTGCCTTTTGTCTGGGCCAGAGCAAATAACAGGTTTCATAAATTGTGCTTTTAATGTGTATCAAGGCTTCAAGAGAGCCATCTCAAGGTCCTGTGGTATATACAAGCTGTCTTTTTTAAAGGAGTCCTGTGGCTACACATCTATAGTCCTATCTAGAAGGATGGACTGCCTCGATCAAGTCCAGGCTCTCCAGCATTCTAGTTGTAAGTTACATTCTTTCTCTCTCTCTGCTTCAGCTCTTCACTTATTAAGTGGGGGCACATTACCTCCCCAGCAGGGTCGTGAGGAAACATGAAGAGTATTTATATATCTAGCTCCTAACTCGTTACCTGCCACATGATGAACAAACACAGTAAAACTATGTTTCCACATTCCGACTCCGGTTCTTTCCAGGATACAGCAGATAGGTTTTCTGTAGTTAGAGAAATTTCTGTTGATATATAATAGTTAACATGTTATAAATGATCCACAGGGACCTTATAGGATGTAGGCAACTGGTAAGGACTGGAAAAGGCTTCCTGTTTTGACTGTATTCATGCTTTTATTTCTCTCTGATCAGAGGAGGCTGAGAAAAGGACCTTCAGCTCTCAGAAGAGCTGGCTACGGAGGATAAAGGGCTGTGGGCAGAAGTCCTCTGGCAGGCTTCATTGTCTTAATATCTACTCTGTATCTCTCCCTGCCCTCCTCGTACTGTTAATTTCACAATGTATGCTGTACAATCAGCAATTGTGACTAAATGTCAAATTAAACCCTTTAAAAAATAGACGCAGCTTTTGGATGAATCTGATTCTCCAAACACCAATAGCCCAATGTTCATTTTTATCCTGGGCTATAGAAGAAAAAGGAGACAATCTCCCTTCTCCCTCCAGAAACACATTTATTTGGAGGAGTCAGGCATAAAAACACACAGCCACAAAGCAATGTGTCAAACGCCTAAACAGGAACACAGACAGTGTGCCATGGTTACATTGACTGATTCTGCCCTGGGGGCTGGATTTATTAAAACATCTCACAAATTAATAAATAATATTGGTCGATTTCAGTTTATTGTTTCCTGTCTTTAATGTGTTTTGTGCACGAGGCGTTAACAGAGCTCGTGGATGTGAGGGAGAGAAGAGCCACTGATCGTCATATACTTGATCTGCTTGTTAAAGCCATGCCCACACGACTTGTTCTGCTTTACCAAATGCAAACAAATGGAATGTGGGGTTCAATTTTTCTCTTCAAATGTAACTTTAAAATTGCATAGTTAGATCCCCTGAGATAACTCCTGTTGTCTTCAGAGTGAAACCTGGGATGCGTGCTTCCATTTGTCCTCCCCCCATCAGGTTGAGAACATGACCTTTGGACTATGAATGGCTCTGAGGACAATTTCTTACACTGGCACTCCTCCAGACCAGCCTGGCAATTCACTTTTTTTCTTTCAGGCTTCCTTCAAATCAGCTAGTTATTTGCAGGCTTAAATTGATGTCCCATCAAGCCTACCTCTGTGCAAACTATCTAGTCTTTAGAAACAAGCACTGTCTCAGAAATGTTTTCTGTTGCAAATGACAAGCGGCCATCACTCTGACCACCGTCAATAATTCCCCAGGACTCAGCTTGACAAGCAGAGAGAATGAAGTGGAAGAAAACTAGATGCTTGTCAGCATGACTGTTAAATGTCAGCTATTGGGGAGTTTATCCCCACATGAGATATTTCTTTTGTACTGGAGGACGACCACTGAGAGGCAACACACACACACACACACACACACACACACACACACACATGCACACACACACGACAACATAATAAAGCTATGGAAGACAGCCTTATCATTACTGATGCAGGAAATACAGCCCTGATTAATGTCACTGAAGCACATGTCAGGGGGGATAATAATGATGCGTACAAATGAATCTTCCCATCCTGGACAGCGAGCGTAAATACCACCTAAAACTGAGTAATAATTATATACAAATCACCAGCAACAGCGCTGTCTGCTAAGCATGCATTATGTTCTCACGTTTTCAAAGGGTTTGTTTTCTATTTTTCTCTAAGAGTTTTCTTAAACTCTTCCCACTTGGACTCAAGTGACACAAATTACAAAGTAGCTCGGCAAGCTCCTGCATTGCCTAAAGAGGCAAGTGACTCCTGCTGGGGACAGATACGGGGTACCAGGCTCACAACTACTACCCAGGGTGCCAAAAGAGTGGTGCAGCTGCAGAAAGAAGGACAGGATGGTGTGGACCACGCAGAGAGGCCACACAACTGGCTAAATCCACGCTGGATCAAAACAATGTTTCGGAAAACAAGCTCCATGTGGGTTCCTGGCTCCAGGGAAACTGGGCGGAGTGGGAAATGAAGAAGACAGGAGAGCTCAGTCACTGGCCAATGAGGCAGAGAAACTCTGTTTTGAACACAGAAGACAGATAAAGCTGGAATTACATTATTTGGGCTCTCAGCCGCATTACATGACTATCTAGTACTGTTAATGTGGCCAGACTATAACACTGTCACATTCTAATCAGCCAAATGTGATGTCATAGCACCTCAAGGAAGAGTTAATGAATGACAGAACCATGTCCTGAATGGTTACCACTTTCTTCGTGCTAGCTCACTGATCAAAAGTTAACTGCACCTTTTGAGTGATGCTCTTTGTGTTCTGTAGCAAGAAGTTCACCTGTAGTTAAGAGTACACTGATGGGTGACAGTTATGAATGCCCCATCTAGAATGTTCTAGTTGTGGATTAATTCTAGGAGACTACTGTTAAAACCTAGTATTGAGATTAGTAAATTTTAGCTATTATAAATAAGGCTGCTATGAACATAGTGGAGTGTGTGTACTCATTATATGTTGAAGTATCTTCTGGGTATGTGTCCAGGAGCCGTGTTAATTGTCCTCAGGTAGTACCATGTCCAGTTTTCTGAGGAACCACCAGACTGGTTTCCAGGATGGTTGTACCAGCGTGTGATCCCACCAGCTTAACTGGGAAGGAGGATAACATTTGAAATGTAAATAAATAAAATAGCCAATTAAAAAAAGATTAGTAAATTTTAGAGCTGTTGAAAGGGTGACAGGTGAAGGAAGGAGTTAAATTTTCCTTCTCTTTCTCTCTTTTTTTAAATCTTTTTCTGTTGGAATAAAGTGTAACAGGCACAAATGATATCCATGAGACTGCTCAAATCACGCACTTTCCTGCCTCATCAGCTGAACACATGACTACCCAAGAGAAGGAAAAGTAATTTACATGACACAAATCTACACCAGGAACATTATTACTGATGTCAGCCAAGCTATATTCTGTGTCTCCTGTGTTCCAAACATGATTCAAAGGGTTTATGTGAACTGATGTCTAAAACCCTTATAAGACCCTGTGAAGTAGTCTCCATTACACTTATTTAGTAGAAGAAGAAATGAAAGGAAATTAAACTTTTTCTCATAGATGTTACCTCCTCGAAAACTCGGTCAGTGCAGGGCTAGAAAAGAAACTTCTTCATCACATCAATAATTCCTTCTCACTGAAAACACCTCGGTTTGTTCTTCCTTCCTGGTCAGATAGGCCATTGGTCATAGCCTGTTCATCTGATTCGTGGTGACATTGCCTAGGCTTAAAAATATTCAAAATTTAAAAAGATTCCCGGGTCATTTATGACAATCCTCCTGTCTTGGGTAGGTTTGTTTCTAGGTCAATACTTCTCAACCTGTGGGTCATGACCATCAGAAAACACGTATTTCCGAAGGTGTTAGAAACTGAGACAGCATTCGGTAGCAATTACAGTTATGAAGTAGCAACAAAAATAAATGCATGGTGGGGGGTTCCCAAGACCATTGGAAATATGTGTTCCAATAGTCACAACCCACAGGTTGAGAACCACTGTTCTCATGATGGACACAGTATCTTATTACGATGGAGATGTCTTGGTGCCAATGAACTAAAACTGGCTCCTTCTCAGTCACCCAGAGTCTTCTTTACCAATGCTGCCCAAGTGAGAACGTCAAGAGATGTGTGTGGAGCTGTGTTTTGGTATCACAGACTTCCCTGTAAGGGAATGCAGGGAGCTGGGTCTCATCAGAATATTGAGTCATCTAATTTTTACTCCTGGTGGCCAACTCCCCCTGCTTCACCCTGCCCAGCATCTCCAACTGACTTGTCTATTATTAAGTTGGCCAAGTGAGGACATGAGAAGTATCAAATGTGGCGCAGACCGGGATATTCTTAGAGTTCCTTTTGCACACAGTGTGAAAACTCACTAGTCTCATTCTATCTCAATGCAAGAAACAGACTCTGCTCTGGAAGAGGCGGGAGGAAAAAAAGGATGCCAGCAGGTAGTGGAAACGGATCCGGAGAAGGAAGTAAACAGAAAGCTCAGATGAACAGTGCACAGAAGACCCAAGCTTCAGCATGCAGAGACCACTCAAGACTGCCTGGCTACAGGATGGGAAGCTTTTATCTGAAATCACTGTGACCAGGAACGTTTTGAAACCTGAGCTTCTTGGATTTTGGAATAGTTGCCTATCATAATGGGCTGTCTTAGAGATGAGACCCAGATGGAAACATGAAGCTCATTTATATTTTCATATTTATAAACATACCCTATAGGTAACTTTTATATAATAACTTTATTGTCTATATACACATATACATATATACATATACATATATATGTGTATATACATGTGTCACTGGGCTGTGCGTATATATGTGCATATATATACATATACATACATATTTATAGAGAGAGACACACACATATATATCAAGATGTTAGGTGTGGAATCTTCTACTTGTGGCACCAAGTTGGCACTCCATGAGCATCAGTATTTGAAAACATTTAGATAATGGATACACAACTTGAATTGCCATCCATCTTTCTCTGTTCCACTCCCATCATATTCTGGAACTGCTTATATTGCAGAAATATACCTAGAGGACACACTCCTCCTCTGCAGCTGCTATTTAAATTCTTTTAG
This sequence comes from Hylomyscus alleni, assembly GCA_019843855.1. NCBI lineage: Eukaryota > Metazoa > Chordata > Mammalia > Rodentia > Muridae > Hylomyscus > Hylomyscus alleni. Next base: position 5,035 of record JADRCC010327904.1, on the reverse strand, counting down.
TGGTAAAATTAATTCTTTTTTTTTCTTTTTAAAGTTTTATTGCATTATGATGAGAAAAGATACATGATTTCACTTTATCTAAATTTGTTAACATTTAAAAACATATTTTAAGTAAATAGAATTAAATCACATTCTTGTTTCCCTTTTGTACCCCAACTCCTCCCAGGTATTTATTCAATACCTGTAATACCTTTTTTAGTCATATTCTTTAAAATTTATAAAATATTATAACAATAAAAATGAGTATTATAAAAGTTGTTTGATATAAAACAACAATCAATTGAACAGTCTTATGTAGATGCTTGTCTATAGCAATACTGAAAATACATACATTTTTCTCAATATAAATTTTAAATAACTCCAAACATATTAACTGTATATTTTAAAATAATAAATCACTACTAGTATTTTTTAAATGAACATAAATATATAAAGTCTTTCTATTTGTTTTGTATTTAGTAGATCTTAAAAATCTTGACTCACTGTGGTACAAGTCCAAAATAAAAACAATTTTTAGACATTGGATTTCATTGTAATAAGGCTGTACTTCAATGACCTTCACATCACCAAAGGATTTACCTCCATCGTAGCTAAGCTGAGAGTTGACAGTTCTGCTGCGCCAAGGAATGAATTGTTGGCACGATTTTTGAATACAGACTTCCTGCTATGGTCAAAACTATTTGACTAGAGTGAGTGACTTTATTCTCAGCCCATTTAAATTCTCAGCTATTTAAATTCTTTTAGTGGTAAAATTAATTCTTATGATGGCAAAACAATCTGATGTGTAATCTTCTATCTAAGCCTTCTGGCAGCTACCTTTGAAACAGTAAAGTAGGGCTGGAGAGATGGCTCAGTGGTTAAGAGCACTGACTGCTCTTCCAAAGGTCCTGAGTTCAAATCTCAGCAACCACATGGTGGCTCACAACCATCCATAATGAGGTCTGACGCCCTATTCTGGTGTGTCTGAAGTGTACTTACGTATAACAAAAAATAAATCTTAAAAGAAAAAAATGAAAAAAAAAGGAAAAAGTAAAGTACACTGGACATCCACTTCTGCCACAGGAGCCTTGAAATTCAGAATGGGGGATCTTTGTGTAAGGCTTTTGGTTTACACATATATAGCCTAGTCTGGCCTCCAAGTGGAGATTCTCTTGCCTAGGCCTCCCAAGGGCTAAGATTATCAATGTGTGTTCACATGCTTGAACTCAATACTTTTATTATGCATGCGTTATTACTGGGCCCTTATATATGGAATCCACAATCCAGAAATGCTTCAGAAGTCTTTCTTTGATGGAGCTGACATTAGAGTACAGGGTATTAGCAAGCCCCTGACTTACAGATCAGCAGTTTGAGGCTATGAACAGTTAATGTTTCATTAATTTCTGAATCTGTAAAAGGTTGATTTATGACTTTCATTTAATGGTGTCCCAACTTGTCCTTCAAATGTCCATCCACCTACATTTACAATACCGACTGTAGATTACTTACTAAAGACTCCATCCACTACTGAGCAGACATTCACTATGTGTGATGGGTTGAATAAGAGTAGCCCCTATAAGCTCACATATTTGAATGCTTAGGGATTAGCACTATTTGAAAGGATTAGGAAGTGTGTCCTGATTGGAGTAGGCATGCCTTGTTAGAGGAAATGTGTCACCTGGGGTGTGCTTTGGGGTTTCAAAATTCCAAGCCAGTCTCAGTATATTTCTCTCCCTGTTGCCTTTGGATCCAGATGTAAAACTCTCAGCTACTAGGTCTGCCTGCATACGCCAGTGCTTCCCACTGTAATGATAATGGACCAAATCTCTCAAACTATAAGCAAACCCCAATTAAGTATTTTCATTTATAGGTGTGGTTATGATGCCTCTTGACAGCAGTAGACCATTGACTAAGACACTATGGATAATTAAAGGAAGAAACTAGTAGAGTTGGGAATCGCTCTCATTGCCTGTATTTCACTGAAAACTCTTAGCTATTAAAATAGATTCATGTAATTGTTTTTAAATTACCAGAGGCTGAAAGCTCTATTTCTTAAACCATCTATACAAAACTAAAACACCTTCTGATTGAACCAGAAAGGTAAGTGTAGTGGCTGCGAGTAGATCCATTGACCTAATTTTTGGAGTGATTAGCAAAAAAAGAAAGAAAATGTAGCCCGGGTTCTAAGACCTAAAAGGCAATTTGACTTAGTTAACAGAGACAATGGGACAATAAGATAATGTCTTTAAAATTACTATTTGAAAAAAGCCGGGCAGTGGTGGCGCACGCCTATAATCCCTGCACTTGGGAGGCAGAGGCAGGCGGATTTCTGAGTTCGAAGCCAGCCTGGTCTACAGAGTGAGTTCCAGGACAGCCAGGGGTACACAGAGAAACCCTGTCTCGAAAAACCAAAAAAAAAAAAAAAAATTACTATTTGAAGGTAAACAACACCCTAAATCTATTTATCTAATAATAAGTAGAAGCCAAAATATATTTTTATGATTAGAAGGAACACAACCATAATAGTATAAACATAAGCTCATTACAGAAAGAATGTTGATTTTTAAACCAAATAGCAACATGAAAAGTGTGTAAATCAAAAGTAACTCTTAAAACTTTTATCTCTTAAGGAACAAAATAAGACCAAACAAAATCTTTTAGCAGCAGTGAGCCCCAGGGACGGGTGTGAGTCAGTTTTTCTGTGAACTAGGAAATGCTTAAACAAAAATCAATTATGTGCTAATTCATAATCCAGCAAATGACTAGACAGACATCCTTCACCAGGACTTTTTGTGTTTCCAAACAGCAGAAGCAAAGTAAGATTGGAAGCATGATCTCCTGTTTTCTGGATGAATTTCTCTACTCCAGCTATGTCTACCCAGTTAGAATCACGTCTTAGAAATCTAGAGAGCAGCTCTTGAATATAAATGGTTTAATTTGACTAATTGTGAATATCCAAAATGTGCGTGCGTGCGTGCGTGCGTGCGTGTGTGTGTGTGTGTGTGTGTGTGTGTACGCGTGTGTGTGTATGTGTGTGTGTGTGTGTGTATGTGTGTAAGTTTTCCTCTGTGCTGGGTGGGGATGTATATGCATATGTATGTGTACATGTGGAAGCCAGAGCACAGTCTTGGGTCTTATCTTTAGGAATAAATGATCTCTCATTGGCCAGCCAGAGTTCAACAATTAGGCTAGAAAAGAGTGTTGGCCAGTGAGCTCCAAGGATCCTCAAATCTCCATCTCATAGGGCTTGGGTTACAGGCACATGTCCCTTGGGTACCAATCAAGTCATTTCCTCAGCCCTTTTTGTCCACCAAAATTAACTTCAAATTCCACATTATTTTTACAAAATAAAAGCACTTCACATAAACCAAGTATATCCAGAAACTCTTCAAATTACAGGATGCTAATCACTTTTGAGAGATAACGAGAAAGGGATGGGGATGGGGATGGTGTTTAGAAGTGTCTAAAAGTCAGTGCCTAAAGGGGAAAAAAAAAGTTTGTTTTCATTATTTATAGTCTCTATGCTGAGATGTTTAAAGATATTTTAACAGGAAGGTCTGGGGAAGGATTAAAGACACTGGGGTGTTCTGATACATCTAATTAGACAGCACAAGCTGAAGAGTGCTTACATCACCATTTCTGCCTTCCCAGCAAGCAGCCTGCACCATGTGTAAAAACAGCTTTAATCATTATAACTGACCTTTGGCGGGATTAATAGGCTACCAGGAGTGATTCCTCACTGTAGGCTGAAAAACTGCAACTAACTCCAGAGAAAATTACATAACCACTGGAGCGAAAGACGAGCAAATAAGTTAGGCACGAGCCAATTGAGATGGAGTGGCCCCGCCTGTCAGCTTGCCTCTCCTTAGCTTTGTCCGCTGGACACAAAATATATACCTTGGGGAGCCAGGGTGAGGTAATGCTTTGTGACTTATAATAGACCCTACTTTCTCCTTTTTAAACAATATTGAGGTACCACAGCCTGCATCATAGGAAGAGGGGAGGGTTAAGAATCAAACACATCTTGTCATCCCCGTACCCCCGCAGGCCTATAAAAGGTAGGATCAATTCTCTTCAGCAGTGAGTAATAACCTCTATGCCCTTGAAGAAGCACTTTGAGAAATGCCAGAGTCACAGAACTATACAGCCAATGACACTGATTAAATGCTCTATTTGCTATATATTTTATGGAAGGTAGAGGAGGGGGCAGTGGGTTGATATTGCTGTGACAGGGGAACAGCAGGGAGAGACCAGAGAACAGCGTCTTCCCTAGGGAAACACCGTTTGCAAACTTTGTCCTTTCTGGTGAACCTCACTGAAGTCCGTATTTTATATAATCCTAGGTGAGCAGGCTACCTGTGCCCCGCATGATTACCTTTTCCCAAAGTCTACTGTTGTCTCTTGGGGTATTTAACTACTAATGCATCTCACAGGCAGCCAGCCCCATGTACCTGGAGATGCTACAGATCTCCTAGGCTGAAACTTACCTCCCTTGCCAACAGCTTCCATGGCAATCGAGACTAGGAGTGCCCATACAGAGGATGATGTGCCTAAGGGAACTGAGGAAGCTCATGATGGAAGAGTTGGTGTGACTCAGTTGGACTGGTCAACGGGCCTAGAGAGGGAAGGCAATTAGAGTGTTCTCTTTCAAACCCCGCTGCCATTCCCAGTGGCTTGAAGGAAGTGCTCAAATTAGTATATGGCAGAACACCATGAAAAATAAGGCTGTAGGCTGGAATGTTTAAATTATATATAATGTTTTGTCCTTGCTTGGTGATACAAGGTCATCACCCTGCTAGCCTGGGGAAGAGGGCTTGTATCAAAGTCTATTCAAGACAGAGTATCAAAACACTCAGAAAACATTATTACTATTACTATTATTATTATTATTATTATTATTATTATTATTATTATATTACAACAACAACTTGAGGAGTGATTAAGGGAGACATTATGTGTTGATTTCCGGTGTCCACACACATGCACCCTTCATTCATGCACATCTGCACACAAATACATATACCGCATTCGATTGTTTTTTGTTAAAAAAAAAAAA
>JADRCC010327903.1:0-18804 GCA_019843855.1 Hylomyscus alleni | reverse complement strand
CCTGTCACTTCTAATAATTTTACAGGAGATTCTACAAATGTAAATCCTTTTTCATCTTGTCATCCTTTCATGTCTTTAATGAGTTTGCTCACTAACAGTGTAGAATCTTAATTTAACTCTCAGAAATATTAGCAGCTATTATAATTGAGCATCTCCAGGAGTATACTAATTACAGTGTGGTAAGAAATAATTTATAATGTCTGAAACATTTATCCTTTTTAAAATGTCATCAGGGATTGCCTACATATAAGAAAGAAAATAATGGACTTAAGATTCCTAAACAAATTTTATATTTTGAGAGAAATCATCATCTACTCTAATTGGATGGTCTACTTATTTAACCGAATCATATGCCTTTTAAAAAGTACACACATTGTCATTAAGAAAGCAAATCACTGCCAGGCACAAAAGCATAAGACTCTGAACTGAACACTCAAGAGAGTGAGGCAGGAGGATCGTATGTTTGAAAAGAATCTTCAGTGCAGAATAAATTTTAATTTAAGGCCAGCGTTTGCTATACAATAAGATCCTATCTCAAATACATTAAGTCAAATTATTTAGAGGTTACTGTGTTAAAACTATATAACAAATGAAATTTTATATTTGGGTGTAAGAATCTTGACAAATATTTTATATGAAATATTAGAGTATTTTCTCAAAGAAACTTATATATATATATATATTTTGTTTTATAATCTAACCTTTAAATCTTATAAAAGTCTCTTAAACTACCTATTCTATCCCTACCCATTTGTCTCCAGTAGTAGATATTAATTTGTAAATAATAGAATCTAAGACATTTATCAAGAGCAAAATAATGTTTGCTATTTTAGGTTTCCAGAGAAACTTTAATTAAAAAAAAACAAATTTTTTCCACTTTACAATAATTATTTTATTATTTGTTTATCTAGAGTGTATTTGTGTGCCACATGCACGTAATTCTGACAGAAGCTAGAAGAAGGTATCAGATCTATCAAAACTAAAATTATAGTTAGTTGTGGACCACTGTGTGTGTGCTAAAAATTGAACTTTGCTCTTCTGCCAGGACAAAATATCTTAACTGATGAGTAGTCACTATAAACCTTAGGGTCATCATTTTAAAAGTTTGTATTTGTATATGGAGTGTGTTTGATAGTGGTACTGATGTTTTTTCAATTCATTAAAGATAAATGATTATTTACCAGCATTATTTACACATTTTGCTGTTGTAGAATATTTGGTTTGAGAACTATCAAAATACAAATAAATTCCACCAAGAAAATAACTATTTCAGCATTTCAAGTCTCCATAGTCATAAATAGCAGAGACTCCCAACTGCTTGAAACAACTTTCCCAAGACAGGACTTTACCCCATGTACTTTTAACATATAGTGATGTATTCATGTCATTCTTTTCTATGTGTTACTTAAATAGGGAATCTGAGTTGCTGAAAATTTGCAATTATATTTTATCACCTGCTAAGGTAGCTATATTTCAGTATAAATCATGACATATATAACTTTAAACACAGTACAAATATTTTTCACTACTCAATCCATATGAATTTTACTTCTTGTCAACATAAACCTTCATTTCTTATAGTCCTTAACTTTTAATTTAAAAAGAGAAAACCATCAAATACCAATCAGTCATTTGTGTGTCTTATAATGATTATATACAAAAGTAAATACTCATCTAATGCTTACATTAGCCATGGCATGTAAGGAAATAGATGTATAAAATAGTCACTTTAATTAAGACTGTACAAAGTATATGTTTTATAATCATGATTAAATGCTTGTGTCAGCTGTAGACCCTATAAAACCAAAAGAATGATCAATATTTTTAAAACTATATCTTTTATGTTATATGTTGAAGAATACTAGTTAGTCGTAGCTTTAATGAATGTATTTGTGAAACTATTAGGTTATTTATTTGATGCATAATAATGACATTTTGCCAGAGAACATCTATTCTCTTCTGATTTTTGAATAATGGATACAAGTGAAGTGTCATTCACTTATACTATATGGTAAAGAAGGAAATTATATGGTAAAGCACATTTGTCCTTCACAAAAAGCCTATTCACAAGCATCCTTTAATTTTAAAAATAGTAATATATTAGTCAAGTATAACCTGTATAATATTTAAGTAAAAACATCAAACTTAATTAATGTTATAAAAGAATGTGTTGCAGAACCACATTTAGGTGATGTTTTCTTCTTGGGTTTTATTATATATCTTATTTTATAGCGTGTAATATTATGCATAATGGCTTGGGAGTATAATTGTTCAGGAAAATGAGGTATGATCACATTCATCAAAGTTTTCCTTTCTTGACTATTTTCATGCATATTATATTCACTTGGTATATAATATTTTTAAAACTTATATTTAATATTAGTTGGATAATGCTCCTACCAGTTTTTCTTCATACCATGATATTTAAGAATGCTATTTAGGAATGCTAGGTAGTTTCAGAGGTAACAGTCTGGAATTAACGCAGTGTATGTTATAGTTTAATGATTGGAAACAGCAGTAAGAAACTATATTTTGTGAGAAAATAGAACTAAGAATATGAATATCTATCAGAATTAGAGAAATTAAGTAGAAGATGAAATGCCACAAGATATTGCAAACTTTATAGTCTAACATATAGTTCCCATGAAAATGGGAGTTTCATGCACACATCAGTGAGTTTCAGGGTCATGTTTTCCTTTGGTGTAGTCAGATGGGAAAACTACCATTTAGAAAACAAAATGTTTCTTTTGCTGCTATATTTGAGTGGAAAATGATCACTTATTCAATGGTGAATATAACTTGTCCACCCCTTATAAGAATACTCATAATCTATTTTAAAAGCCTTTTTAGGTGATGAGTTTGAAACCAGAGCACCAAACCATTGATGTTAGAAGATATTTTGAGTTCATTCAGCCACATGTAAGGGAGATTAGACATCATCAAGTTTGCTGGTTATTAAAAGATAGAAAAAAAAGAAACTTGAAATAATGTCAAGCTATACAAAAGATGTAGACATTGAAAAACAGTAGTAGGATTGAGCCAGAAAAATTGTGGTAACATAATATTTAATGACAAAGTCCTTCTACTGGACCACTATATTTCCTAAAATTTTTAGTATGATTCTAATACATGCAGAATTTTTAGTATGTAGTGTTTTATAGAAAATAAATAAATAATAAGCAGTTCTCAGGAAAACTGTTTACCTTCCAGTTATCAGCATATTAAGAAATCTTTAGATATTGTAATTAATATTGCAATTCAACTACTATATAGACACGGGTATGTTAAGAAGGAGTGACTCTAAAAGTGGAAAATTATTGAACAGGCATTATTAATTAATAAATTAGGAATAAATGTGAAAAGTATTTGTGACAAAACAGGATGGTCTTAGTAAAATTCATATGCATTCTATAGGATAATTTCCAGATTATAGTATCAACATCAGAAATCATGGAACAATTTACTTGACATGTAATATTTTTGCTAACCATAACATTAAGTAGAGAAACATATTAAAATGCATTTTCACGTAATGGAAAGCTTATGAGATATTTGAAGAATTTCTTAGCAGCATTGTCAAAAATATATATCCATAGATATATCCTTAGTTGTAAGCTTAAAATCATTTTCTATTAAGGTGAATGTGTTATTCAATAATACTTTAATGATTGTAGGATAAATGTTATACAGCTGCCAACATATTCTTATTGTGTATAAAGGAATTGCATCAATGATGGTCTGTAATATTATGGAGGCTGTTATGCCCATATTATCTGAGTCATCTCATTTTAGAAATCTGATAAAGGAGAGAATAATTTCACAATGTTGACTATATATTACTATAAAGTCAAGAAAATAGATCCTTGTTATGGTGTGCTCAAATTATGGGTCCCTAAGTAAGAATATTAGAACAGATTTCTATTACATTTTCTAACTACAAAATAATCACTGCTTGAGGGGAATGTTGTATTTGCCTTTTATAATTCTCAGTACTACCAATCAAGTAAAACACACAAGTCTATGACTCTATGACTTGATATCTTCAGACATTTTCACCATATTGCTACACACACACACACACACACACACACATCTATATATATATGCATACACACAATTTTATGAGAGAGAGAAAGATACATTTGATTTGTGTGGGTGACTTTTATAAGACAGTATATACTTTTATTAACTAATTATTTATGATATATGCAAACAGTCATAGGAGAATAAACTTATGGAAATTAATTTTATATCCTTAGCCATATTTTGAAATTGAATTTATTTCATAACATTCAGAATTTTTATTTCTAATGTATTACATTTCAAATATGGATGTTGGTTTGAATTTATTTTTTTTCTTTCTACATTTTGATATTTTTTATTGGATATTTTATTTATTTGCATTTTAAATGTTATCCCCTGTCCCAATTACCCCACTAAACCCCCTATGCCATCCTCCCTCTCCTTGCTCCTATGAGGGTAGTCCCCCACCCACCCACCTACTCCTGCCTCCCTGCCCTCGCATTCCCCTACACTGGAGAATCAAGCCTTCACAGAACCAAGGGCCTCTCCTCCCACTGATGACCAACTAGGCCATCCTCTGCTACAAATGCAACTGGAGCCATAGGTCCCTCCATGTGTACTCCTTGGTTGGTGGTTTAGACCTTGAGAGCTCTGGTTGGTTGATATTGTTGTTCCTCCTATGGGTTACAAACCCCTCGGCTCCTTCAGTCCTTTTTCTAACTCTTCTATTGGGGACCTCAGTCCAATGGTTGGCTGTGAGCATCTGCCTCTGTATATGTTAAGCTCTGGAAGACTCTGTCAGGAGACAGCTGTATCAATCTGCTGTCAGAATGCACTTTTTAGCATCCAGAATAGTGTTTGGGTCTGGTGTCTGCATATGGGGATACATCCTCAGGTGGAGCAGTCTCTAGATGGCCTTTCCTTTAGTCTCTGTTCCATATTTTCTCTCTGTATTTGCTCCATATTAGAATTTTTATTTCTAACGTATTATATTTCAAATGTGGATGTTGGTTTGAGTTGATTTTTAGAAGAATTTGTACTTCCAATGTATTATACTTCAAGAGGGATGTTGACTCAAATGTATTTAACAAGTAAAATTTGTACTACTAATGAAGTATACATAAGATCCAACCCCATTGGAAAACAAATATTTTGTAATTTATGACAGTAGTAATATTACAGTTTTGCCATAGAAATAATAATAATTTTGTGTTTGGGAGTGTCACAATGTAAGCTATTATATTAAATGGTCACAGCATTAAGAAGATTGAGAACCACTGAACTACAAACTTCCCCTTGAGTCACTAGCATTCATGATTCTGGAAAGTAGTTTGCAGATTACAAGAAAGGGAAACTCATCATCTGTGTCACACAGGTATAAGCCTTTTAACATAAAACAGTGCCAGTCTATAAAATATACTTGTGCAATAGTGATATAATATTATGGGATTATTCAGTGACTTTCTTGGTTAGATTTACAGCCAATTCCATGGGTTGAAACCCATACCTTACACTGCTAGTGTTGTCAAGAACATGAGATAAGACAAATCATGGGACATAGGACATTTTTAGAAGGGGGATTTCTCCTACTATTAAACTTCTAAAGGTACTTACCAGTAAAATCATACATAATATATTTCTATACACACCGACCTTCATCAGAGAAACATCTTGGAAGTACATGTGAATTAATAAAAGGACTCAAAACTCAATAATATGTAGAGAGATAGAGACTTGAAGTATTCAACCCTAAATCAAATTTCTTTTTTTAATTCAGTAGGCTTTTATATTTACACTCAATACAACATTCAGACAAAAGGGAGGCATTTGGGGGGTCTCTGGGAGGAGTTGGGGTACAAAAGGGAAACAAGAATGTGATTTAATTCTATTTACTTAAAATATGTTTTTAGATGTTAAGAAATTCAGACAAATTGAAATCATGTAACTTTTCTCATCATAATATAATAAAAGTTAATAAAAAAAAAGGGGAGGCATTTGTGTTGAAGACTGAGAGCTAGCACCCACATCTTTCCTCCTTCCTTCTCACTCCAGGAGTAGCCCCTAAATAACTCAGTGACACAAAAACCTGGTTTGAAATCAATTATCTATTCTAATAGCCTCTAGTCTTCAGTCCTTCATGGGCCAAAACATTCTACTTTTCAAAACACCAGGGGGAACTTACCTAGGCTTGTCCCCTTTCTTTTCCTAAGATGTGACAGGCTTGGCTGGCTCCTCTCTCAATATTCATTTCCTACTGCTCTGTCCGTTCCTTTCTTGATTTTGTTTGAAGGGATGGTATACCTGATCCTGAGCAATCAGTTGTCATCAGCAAGTCTGCTGTGTTAATCCCATTCCCTTTGCAGAGTCTTGATTTCTTGACTGACTCTCTTGCTGCTATATCCCTGTGAGTTCATTGAGGCTGTGGAATGTAAGTAGTCTCTGGAGATTTAGGGAGGTAGCTGTTGCTTTCTTGTAGAAGGAAAATGTCACTGGTCCTGTCCTCCTACCTTGAATTAGGGAACTATATCATCAGCAGCTCCATCCCTTAGAACCTTGGAGAGAAATAATGAGAGACTCACAGAACCTCTCAGACCTTGGTGAACACCAGCGCTTCACTAACACTTACTGCCTTCAGACTTAGTTTTGTGTTTATACCACAATTAAACTGGATCTTTTCCTTTTAAGAAGAAATAATACCTATCTACCATCACCATGAAGTCAAAGAAGGAGAGCAGAGATGTGGTGAACATCTTCTATTGTCATTTCTCTGAGTGCGCCACCACAATCTAGCAAAAACTTCCAAACAACAACCTCAGCCAATTCTGTGGGAATTTTCCATTTTTACTCTAGCAGTGGATGGAGTAGCTAGAGAAGCTCATCAGCAGGCTGCTAGTCATTATGAGATGGGGGGGGATTGATGGTGTTCACAATGTTATCCACCCTTGTCATCAAGACTCAAGGATAGGATCCATGGAGAAAAGGAGGCAGAAAGACAGAGAAAGCCATAGATGGTAGATAGCATCTTCCAGATACAATGGGAACGACATATGTAGGTAATCATAGAAAGGATCCACACAAGACCTGCACAAATTCAAACCAGACAAAAATTTCATGATGCAGAATGGTAAAGTAGGCACAGAGTCCTATTGCTAATCAAGAAGTTACCTGAAATTGATATCTGTTAGAAAAGAGAAAGTCAATTTTCTCCAATGGAGTGACACTGGGTATATCAACCATACTACAAGGCAGGCCCTATGTCCAGAAGCAGTAGGCCAATACAAAACTGACTCGGTTGTGTGTGTGTGTGTGTGTGTGTGTGTGTGTGTGTGTGTGTGTGTGATGTATACGTGCATTTTTGTTTTGTTTGATTATTTTATTGTTTTGCTGTTCATTTATTTTTGGTTGAATGGATTTTTTGAGAGAAAGAACATGAAGTTAAGTGAGTAAAGAGTGAGCTTTATCTGGGAAGAAGTGTGGGAAGAAAAATAATATGATTAATTCTGGACTGTAACCAACATTTGCAATGACCGTGTCATTGGTGGGGAAGAAGATAGTGTTTGTGATGGGCAATGCAAAGAAGCTGGTGGAGGTCATTCAGATTCTAGGGGATAAGTTTTCATGCACTTTTGTGGCACAGAAAATTGACCTGCCTAAACACCAGGGAGAACTGGATAGATTTCCATACAGAAGTGTCAGGAGGAAGCTCACCAGCCTCCTGTACTGGTAGAGAACATCTGTCTGTGCTTTAATGCACTTAGGGGACTGCCTGGCCCTTTCATAAAATGGTTTCTGTACAAGCTAAAGCCTGAAGGTCTCCACCGCTCCTGGCTGGTTTTGAAGACAAATCAGCCTAAGCACTCTGAAGATTAGCTCCCAGCACTGGGGACCCAAGCCAGCCAGTACTCCTGTTCAGACAAAGGCCAGACCTTGGAAAAGATTGTGATACTACAAGGATGCTGGGACTTTTGGTTTCAGTCTGATGGATATGAGCTAACATATGTAGAGATGCCAGACAGAGAAAAACACCATTTCTCATCAGATCCAGGCCCTGCTCAAACTACAAGACTACTTTAGTTGACTGCTGGGGCTTTTGCCCTACGACTAGGGCCATGGGTAGCAGGGCTAGTGAAGAACACCCCAGGAGACAGGCACTCCTGGCAAGGATTTCTCTGGGTTTCCTTTTGCCAGGGGATCCATACAGCTTCAGCAGCTACTCCTTGGAAGAGCAGTTGGCTCTGCATAAGGGAACTCTGAGTCAGTTGATACTAAACTCTTACCCCTTGGGATTCAAGAGTTGCCTTGGCCAGGCATAGTAGTACACACTTTTAATCCCAGAATTTGAAATTAAAATAGGCAGACAGATCTTTGTGAGTTCAAGGCCAGCCTGGTTTACATAGTAAATTCCTGGCTAGCCAGAGCTACATAATGAGACATCATCTCAAAACCAAAACAAAACAAAACAACAATAACAACAACAAAAAGTTGTACTTGGAGTCTCTGGCTCTGGGACACCGAGAAAATTTTGGGTATTGCATTTCTTATCTGGTTGAGGGTTTGACAAAGTAACATACAACTTTTGATTTTAGAATGTAAGGAGTGTAAATTCTGGAAGACATTTGTTTTCAAAATAAATATGTCTGTTTTGAAAAAGAGAAAAATAATGTGATCAAAATATAATGCATGAAATGAAAAAATTTTAAATCTATTGTAACATAATTGATAATAAACCCAAATAAAAATATAAATGTGTAAAGAAATAAAGATAATCTTAGAATACTTAAAAAATCATTTTACAGAAATCATGAAATAAAATATAGTACTTCAAAAAGATTTATGTGCAGTATAAAGCTCTGAGTTGATTAAAACATTAATTCAAACATTAAAGTAATTTATTAATTGATTTTTATGTGCTAGTTTTTATTGAGAATATGGTTATTTATACAATCAGTTATAAGTATAATTCCTTGTCTCACTCTATCACACAATAACTGGTATTAAAACAATCAGCTCCCAAAAGTCAGGACTCTTTCACAGCTTTTCAGTCTTTCACTAATATTTCTAGCATAAAACATGGTGGTGTCACTCCTTTATATTTTATTCTTCATTTATTCTTCATTGTCTATGGAAAAACATTGACTTATTAGTGTGACCTTTCATGACCCACTACTCAGTTTCATTCAAATACTCCTAATATCCTTCTGAAATTTGCTCTGCTCACTTATAGGACTGCCACAAGAATATTTTCCTAACATCATCTCATTCAAAAAGACCCTATCATTAGTCTATGTTTCATTATTCAAATCATCCATCCCAATATTTTTTAGTATAAAGAGGTTATAATTTAAGAGTTAATTGATGATATTTACAATTATCACTATAATCACCAATATTGATTGATTGCTTCATGTATAGTACTATTACAGAAAACAATGTTTAAAGAGAAGCTATTATCTAGTTATAAATTAATGCTTTGATGTTACTCTCTCACCATATATTAGTAACTATATATAATAAGACAAAGCATTTTATAATGATACACTCATAGGTTTTAGAATTTTTTATTTTGAAAATTAAGAATATTAATTTTAAGAGACAGAAGCCTAGCAAAACTCTCCTCAGAGAGGCTCCACCCAGCAGCTTAACTAAACAAATACAGACTCAGAGCCATATCTTAAATGGAGCTCAGGGAGTCTTGTGGAAGAGTAGAGGTGTGATTGAGGAACCCAGAGGGGATAGGAACTCCACAGGAAGACCAACAGAATCAACCTACCTGGACCCTTGTGGGTTCTCAGAGACTGAATCACCAACCAAAGAGTATACAAGGGCTGGACATAGGTTCCCCCACACATATGTAACACATGTAGAGCTTGGTCTTCATGCAGGTTCCCCAATAACTGGAGAAGTAGCTTATCCTGACTCTATTGTCTGCCTTTGGATCCTGTTCTGTTAACTGGGCTGTCGTTTCTGGTCTCAGTGGGAAAGGATGTACCAAGTCCTGGAGTGAATTGAGGTGCCAGTATCCATTTTTGCAATAAAAAAAATCCAGCTATTCCTCAATTCTTGCCAAAACAATTATATGCACAAATCTTTTCCATGAGGCAGCAATTGTTGCTTAGATATAGCCAATAATTTAGATATCCTTGCTTCTCCAGTCCCTGCCAAGGAATTGTCATTTGTGTGAACACCCCAAGAGAAAGAGGCTTCCTGTGCCAATGTATTCCTAGGTACAGTGGGCTGACCTGTGAAACTGCCACTAATTTCTTTGGAGAGAATGCCTGCCAATGTAGAACACCTGTCATAAAGACTCTGAGTACCTTATCTGTATCTTCTAGAAGGTTCTGTAAGACAGATTATAATGAGTGTGCTTCCAGTCCTTGTCACAAGAGAGTTTTATGGCATGGAGAAATCAATGGCTACTCCTGCTTTGGTGTGCCTGGATAACAAGGCAGGTATTGTAACTTGAAAGTAGATAAATAAATGTATTTATGATCCCCATATGAGTGAGGCTATATGAACCAATGAGATAGGAATATATATATATATATCTTCACGAGTATCTTTGTATGAACTGTGAGTTAGAAGTTGATGAATGTGGATCCCAGCCATGCCTACATAGTGCCATGTGTCAGGATGCTCTTGGAAATTACTTCTGTGACTAAACACCAAAACTCCTTGGAGACCATTGTGAACTCAACTTTGCAAGTCCAACATGTCTCCAAGGAGATCAATGGGTGGGTGGAGGAAACAAAACCACTGTGTCTGCATGGATAGTAGATTCACAGGGACACACCGTGAGATTTTGATCCCTCTTTGTTGGTCAAACCCTTCTCACAATGATACAATATGTAAAGACACTGTTGACAGCTATATTTGTCACTGCTGTCCCAGATACACAGGTACCCTATTTGAGACAGACATAAATGAATGCAGTAGCAACCCCTGCCAATCTTGGAGGTAGGAAGCAAACTGTTCTTAGAAGACCTAAAAGAATACAATGCTGACTAGCCTTCCTCATTCAAGTACCTCAGAGCCTCAGGCTATGTTTACATCTGTCAGAATAAAATATGCTAGGATTCACAGTTTAGCATAACTGTCCTCTGAGGGGCTCTACCCAGTCACTGACCTAAACAGATGTACAGACCCATAGCCAAACATTAAACCAAGCCCTTAAGTCTTGTAGAAGAGTTCGGGAAAGGATTGACAAACCCAGAGGGGATAGAAACACCAGAGTAAGACCAACAGTGTCAAATAACCTGGACATTTGGGAGTTCCCAGAGACTGAACCACTAAGAGCATACATGTTCTGGAACTGAGGCCTCATACCTATGTATGAAATGTGCAGCTGGGTCTTCATGAGGGTACCCCAACAACTGTAGCAGGTGGTCTTACCCTCTGTTGCCTGCTTGTGGAATTCTGTTTCCCTAACTGGGCCGCCTTGTCAAGCCTCAGTGGGAAATGATGTAGCTAGTCCTGTGGTGACTTGAGGTATCAGAGAAGGTTGGTTGCATGGAAGGGACCTCCCCATTCTCAGAGGTGAAAGAGGGATGAGTGGAAGGGCTGTGTGTTGGGGGGAGGGGAGGGAGCGACTGGAAGAACAGGGGGAGGGCTACAATCAAGATGTAAAGTAAATAAATTAATGGAAATAGATATTAGTTTATTTTTATAGATATCTTTATATAATGTCACTATCACTATTTTTAAACACCAAAGATTATAAGTGCATTTTATGAAATCTAAGTATAGCTCTTTAACAAGTTTTATTGCTTTCTTAATATTGAATATGTATTATACAGAGATAAATGTTTCTGGAAACATTTTGAAGATTAGATTTGAGCCCTTGTGGAACAAATTCATGTACCTCACATCCTCAAGACCAAGTAAAGTTTTCCATACTCTTCTGTTCAATCATCTTGTCCATGAACAGCTTATAACCCTATATGACAAATACCCATGGTAGAAAAGACAGTCTTACAGTTCCTGTGGAAAAAGAGAACAATATTGGAGAAGTCACCTTTTGTAATTTCAGCCATGGTTTAGCCCTAAAATGCAATATAATTGATAGTGCAGAAATAAAGTTATACAGTAATTGTCAGTTAAACTTTGAAAAAAGTTCTGAGATAAAGCAGATGAAAGGATTACCTTCACAAAATAATCCTAATATACCTAGACACTATTGTAAGAAATTTGGAGTTAGATTGCTAACTTATAGCATATGAAAATGTAAAGTCAAATTAGTCAAAGAAACAATTTAATGTCTTAAGGCCATACAACTTAAAAAAATAAATAAATAACACACAATATTTTTGTCACTTAATGAAACAAAATGCTTATAACCTATATATCTAGCAAAGGTTTCAGGTATAGAATCTTTAAACAACATAGGAATTTAACAACTGAATAACAATAATTCTACTAAAAAGTGTAAAACAAACCAAAGAAAGAATAAGTACTTTTCAGTGGAATTATTTTGAACTTCAAATATCATAAAAACTAATAAAACACATAGTGTTATACATTTTTATCCAGATATATCTAACTAAGTTTTTATCTTAGGAACATATAATGAATGTTTAAAATCAATAAGAATCCAATCTAAATGTATAAAGGGACTTAAGTAGATGTATCTCAAAAAAATATAACAAAATAGCCAAGGAGCATATGATAGAATGTTCCATAATATTAGCCATCAGGGAAATGGGAAATGTAAATATATGCCAACCTCTCATACTGTTAGATATAGAATCCTATGATGTGATATTTGTTAGCAAATACTTTTGAATATCCTTAGTATTTTAGGCTAGAGTGATATATGATCTAGAATGATCTTAACCTAACAATAAATAATAGTTTCTGATTATTGAGTATTTGGGATATTTGTTCTTAATCAGACAGTATGAGGTAATTTTTAAAGTTGAAGTTAGCCCGGTGGTAGTGGCACACACCTTTAATCCCAGCACTTGGGAGGCAGAGGCAGGCAGATTTCTGAGTTCGAGGCCAGCCTGGTCTACAGAGTGAGTTCCAGGACAGCCAGGACTACACAGAAAAACCCTGTCTTGAACAACCAAAAATAAATAAATAAATAAATAAATAAAAATAAAGTTGAAGTTAGAAAAAGGAGAACTTTTTTTTGCATTTACATACTGTGATGAGATTTCTTTTTATTTATATTCAGGTTAAACTAGACATTTATAAAATTCAAGAAAAGTTTTTATCTAGAGTTCAAGTAAATAATTTTAATTCAAGGACTATATAAAATTTCTCTGTATTAAACAATATATACTTCTTCACTGTATCAACAGAATACAAATTAATTTTTAGCATTAATTGGTTTATAAATGGAAATCCTTATGTATATGAATATGTCTGTGATGTGCATATGTATGTACCTATTCCTGTGTACACATATGAGACAAGATGTTAAAATTAGGTTTTTTTTCTTGGTCACTCTCTCCTTTATGGAATATTTAAAATCTTGAAAATTTAATCATACATGTATAATAAAATATTATATTTACTCTTCCACTATTTCCCTCTTTCATGGAACAAATCTTTTACTGAACCTGGAACTCATCATAATGGTTAGCAACTGAGCTCCAGGTATGCTCCAATCTTTATCCATGAGGATCGTGGATTGTAGACATATGCTACCAGACCTGGCATCGGAAGAGCTGCCTATGCAAACTCAGCTCCCCATGTTTGAATAGAAAATGTTTTCTTGAATGATTATTCTCTCCAGACCTTGAAAATTTTTTAATATTGTAAAATAAAATGTATGAGAGACTATTGACTTTTACTGAGCTTAGATAATAGGTTTAAAAAGAATAGACTATAGTAGAATAGAGTCCTCATGTTCAATACATAATCAAACTGAACATTAAATCTGTCATGTGTTCCGAAGACAACAAGACTTAAAAGTCAAAATTTTTCAACATCCAATCAGAAGGGTCACTTACAACTTATACAGTAATGGTGAAGATGCCTTCTCTATTTCAGTCTTATAGAAATCACCTAGAAATGGCTTGTTCTTGCTTTCTTCAGCATTTTCTTCCTTCTTAAGCTTACTGAAATGCCTTTCTATTTTTAAATGGAATGTTGTTCAACTCAAGAATGTTCATACCAGTTAGTTTATAAAGTCTATTTGAAAACTTTAGTCATTGTTAAGAGCAATAAAAATCAGAGAAAATAAACCTTTGGAATACTTGATGAAAATCAGAATATGTGAATTCCTTTTCAGTTATTATGAAAAATAGTTACATTATTTGACAATGATAGTAGTATTTTAGGAACTATAAAATTAAATATGTTTATACTTTTCTTCTAAAAATACTGAAGGAATTCAAGTAATAAAACCAGAATATAGGTGTTGGCAAAAAACTAAGGAGGCTTTTTTCTTTATTAAACTGGAATTCTATGGATCAATAACTTTGAAACATGAGATTTACAGCATCTTCCAGGGAAAGCCAGAAATCGAACAAGAGCTCAATGTTTTAATGTATAGGCTGCAGTAGCATGTGGCTGAAAGAATGCAGTCCTAGGAACCTTCCATAAACAAGACTGCTAGCTATTTAGCTACAATTAAAAGGTCACTCTACCAATCAACAATAACACCTGACCCCTAATTCTTCAGCTCTGACACTCACTCAATAATATTTTCTATCACATAACTAATGTCAACAGTCTGGAAAGGAGTCTGCCTCACAGCCTCTGCTCTGTTCGTTACTGACCAGGTCACATGGCAGGTCTCCTTTCACTTGTTGGATGAGGATCAAATCATGAACGTTGAAAGCCAATGTCTTATGGTTAAACTCCAAGTGATTTGCCTGTTATTTTTAAAGGATGAAAATTTTCAAAGTTTTAATAATAAATGATCTTAATTCTAGCCATATAATAAATTTTAAATGGACATTATAGAACATTTATAAAAGTTTAAAATAATTTCAGTCATCCATAATCCTTGCATCTACAGGTAAACAGTTTAATCATTAATATATACTTCCTGCTAGCAGTTAAAATATGTATGTGCATAGATTAAGAGAAATTCAGAACAACTCTTTACATAACTATAAGTGTATTCTGTGTTACACTTTTAACTACTTTAAAAGAATTATCTCATCAAATTTGTCAAAAAAAAAACTACATGGTAATGACATATACCTCTGTTTTTCATGAGGAAACAATACTTAGGGAAGGAAAACAAATTATCCAAGGTAAAGAAGCAGTTTTTTATTTATTTTATATGAGTATACTGTAGCTGTACAGATGGTTGTGAGCCATCAAGTGGTTGCTGGGATTTGAACTCAGGACCTCTGGAAGAGCAGTCAATGCTCTTAACCGCTGAGCCATCTCTCCAGCCCTAAGAAGCAGTTTTTAAGTTTTAAAAGTCTGGTTCTAACTAATGTATGTGCTTCTGACACTAATCACTTAGAATTTAACCTCTATAGTATACTTACCAATAAGCAACATAGTCAATACATAATACATTTAATAGACATTAATAATCAATCTATAAAGGTACTATCCTCACATTTGAAATTTCACCACTTTAAAATATATGGCTACTCACAGTGTTCCATGGAATTTTCAATGCCTATTACAAAGATGTTTCCTTTAAAGTATGTTTCATTATACCAAAAATAAACTTTATAATGTTACATGGTCTCAGTTTCCCATTTCAACTAGGCTCTGAGTTATCAGTAATCAACATTATGTATCTATGGAGTTTTGTATGTTTCATATAAAAATAAAATAATCAAGAAGAAATCAGTGTTGGGACTTCTTTTACTTTAAAAACTAATAAATACTGTACACTAGAACATTATTTCTATTGTTGTTCAATTTGATTGCATTCTTTACCTTTATATTGTACATTAAAGTATACATAACAGAAACTGTAAAATTGTTAGCATGTTTAAAGAGTAAAATTCAGTGATATTTCAGCTAATCATGTTTCTGTAAATCATTATTATTAAGCAATTTTAAAATATCTTATGTAGAATGATACACTGTAATATATTTATCTACAAGGTTATAATCATATAAATTTTAAAATCATTTGAACTCTTAAAACATTAAGATTTCATAAATAACAGAGTTCCTAGGAGCAACCTTTTCTACTTTTTTGTGTCTGACCCTGGTTTCTGACCCAGCCCTCTTAAATCCGTTGGAATTTCCTGCCTGATGGGACTCCTTTGTTCTAATGAAAAGTCCCTGGTTGGAAGCTATGGTCACCAGAAAGACTAAGCTACAATCTGAGATTTGAATGTTTTGCTTCTGCTTCCCATTTCTCTGGGGAAGAGAAAAGAGCTGGGAACCAAGTTCATAATTACTTACAGCCTGTGTGAAGGAGCTTCTTATAAGAATCCTTTAGATTTTATAGGATTTATAAATTGATGAATATAATGAAATGACAAACTTCACAGGGACAAAAACTCTACCTTTAATCCATTCTAACCTTGGTTAATGTAATTTTCTCTGAATAGTCCTGTCTCCTTTGTTACATTTACAATAAGCATGTCAGCACTTCTATTTCCTTAAAGTATATGAGAGAAAATGGCAAGTGATTGATCCTGACAAGGATATTATAGAACTTTAATTTATAACTGGATAGGTATATGTACTGATGCTAGCTGGACATGTGGTGAACATCTGAAGTCAGGAGTAGTCTTGTGAGACTGAGTCTTTAAATTAAAAGTCTGCAACATATCCGCTAGAGAGTTTCAGCTATGAATTAGTAAAGTCAGCTTACGTTAGTGAGTTAGCTTTTATGGGGAAAGTGAACATACATCTAACAATATAAATGCTCTAGAAGAACTGAGTTACCTCAGTGAGCACATAGTAAAAACTGTAAAACAGTTTGTTTTCATAATCATCACATCAAAGTGAAGTTCACTATGAAGATATTTTTTGTTCCTCATTACCCCCAGATTATAATAACCATTAATTATTTTCTGTTTCTATGAACTAGTCAATCCTACATACTTCAAAAACTGTGAAACGAGGACTCATGTGCAACTTCACATACTTATCAAAACACTTCAAGGATCCTGGAGGCTGTAGCTTTTTTATAGGATATAATTAAATAATGAATTCACTTATTTAAGGTTTTTTGATCATTTCTCCTTTTTAATTATTGTGAATAGATATTTATTTTATGAATGTTTTCCATTGAGTTTTTCATTAAACATCTGTTTTCAATCCTTTTGGATGTACACCTAGGCATGGAATTACACTACTACACCTAATTATAGACTAAACTATTTTCAAAAGGAAATGCACAATTTCAAATCCCAAGTAACAGT
Source organism: Hylomyscus alleni (assembly GCA_019843855.1). Classification (NCBI taxonomy): domain Eukaryota; kingdom Metazoa; phylum Chordata; class Mammalia; order Rodentia; family Muridae; genus Hylomyscus; species Hylomyscus alleni. The sequence continues at coordinate 1,483 of JADRCC010327903.1, read as the reverse complement.
GTGGGAATCTTCTAGTATCTCCACATCTACCCACACAATTGTTTTTACTATGACAGTCATATTAATGGGTAATAGATCACAATGGCTTTGATTTGTATTTCTTTAGTGAATAATGGTGTGAAACATGTTTCCATGTGTTATCTGTCATCGTTATGGGTAAATATTTATTTAAATCCTTGCTAATAATTTATTGAATTGTTTTGTTATATTCTTTCCCCAGATGTGTGTGTGTGTGTGTGTGTGTGTGTGTGTGTGTGTGTGGTGTTTATTTGCATATGGAGGTCAAAGTATAATTTATAAGAGTAGGAACTCTCTAACCACATGGATCTAGGGATCTAAATCAGGTTATTAGTTTAGACAAGTGCTGTATTTCTTTTGATCCATGTCTTTAGCCTCTTGCTTACCTTTAGTTTGTTTTGTCCTTTTTACACAGTTAGGCATGTTTATTATACATTATAGATGGTATAGAACTATCAATATTTGTACATATTTTATTGTGTTTACGATTTGTATTTTCACTATCATGAAATAATTTAATATTGTTCAGTTGTCTTAACTTTGGAGGGACTAGAAGCACTGCTGCTCAAGCATCAGCTCTTCAGTTCATATCCCACAATCCACACAAAAAACTCAGTGTTGCTGGGTACATGTCTAAAGCCATACCACAGCAGGTGATCAACATGTTTTAATTGAAAAAAAGTAAAATGAGAAAAAAAAAACAGTTTGTTTTAATTCCTTAAATGTTGGTGTACTTCTGCCAGGTGGTGGTGGTGCATACCTTTAATCCCAGCACTTGGGAGGCAGAGGCAGGCAGATTTCTGAGTTCGAGGCCAGCCTGATCTACAGAGTGAGTTCCAGGACAGCCAGGGCTATACAGAGAAACCCTGTCTCGAAAAACCAAAAAAAAAAAAAAAAATGTTGGTGTACAATTATGCAATGTTCTTTACAATCTTGTACTATATGTCAGAGCAAATCATATGTTCTTTTTTCTTAGTAACTTAAGCTTCTTCATTCTTAACCTTTTCATATCTAACAAAGATGGAGAACAAAAGATCTTGCATATTCTTAGCAAGTATTCTGATCCTTTCCAATTTCCTTTTACTGTTTTCTAGTAAGTAAAATCCTTAGCTTCACTGACTTTTCTACCATATTTGTATTTCTAGTATATATTTTCTAATATTTGTTTTTCTTTTCTTCTTGAAAAGCATTTGTCATCCTCCTCCTCTTTTTCTGATCTATACTTGATGTGTAAAATTAGTTTCCTTACATTTTATGATAAATGATATAAAATGTTTCTTTTCAATGATATTATAATATAAAGACATTGTTTTTACCTTCTGTTTCCATACTCTAAACCCTGTCATATACCTTATCTTTGCTCTTTTCTTCTTAAAGTTGATGGCCTCTTTCTTCATTATTTTTACTTGTGTATATCCCTCTCTCTCTCTCTCTCTCTCTCTCTCTCTATATATATATATATATA
>JADRCC010327891.1:0-34335 GCA_019843855.1 Hylomyscus alleni | reverse complement strand
GAAGGAGGGTGAGGAGTAGGAAGAGAAGGAGATAGAGCAGGAGAAGGGAGATAATGATCAGAGTGGTTGTGGAGATGCAGAACAGCATGAGTCATGCAGACCAGAATGTAGTTAAATGGATGCAAGAATAGCAATGTCAGAGATAGCAGGGGTTCAGGCAAACATCTACCCAAATACCTTTAGCACATCTTTTGTGTACATAACTCAACATGAGCTTAATTTTCTCATTGTTTTGAGAACAAATTTTGGTACATTTGAGAGAAGATTTTGGCCATATTTCATGTATACCTTGAAGAAATTTATAAAGCAATTTATAAGGAATAGAGTTCAAATGATACCTGTTTTAAAACATGCATACATTTCTAGGAAGGCAGACAATGATCAAGAACTATTAGAACAATTATTTATATTTAAAAATGCACTAAAGAAATTTATTGTGTAAATTTGTGCAGAAGAAGTTATATTTCTACATGTATACTAAACATCACAAGCTTGTACATTCTTAAATGATAAAACCAAATGAAATATTTGTTAAATATATTCTAAAAATGTATGTATTCACAACATTTCATTTTACTAATTGCATTTTTGAAACTGTAGAGGAACTGGTAAATGTTAAAAATATAAGCTGAAGAAAGAACAAGAAAGAGAATTAGAAGAGATGGTCAGACACCCATAGAGCTACCTCGCAGTGATCATAGGCTTGAAACACATCATGCAATGAGACATAGCATCATTTACAAATTAGATATGTGAACCCCTTGACAATTGAATTCCAAATATTTCATATTGGACATCTTCATTAATGCTAAGTTTACCCCCATGCTCCTATAGTTTTTGAAATTGTGACTCTAGTCTGTTCAGGCTTACTGCTCAATATCTACATCTTGAAGATCATTATTAAACTGTACCTGGATATTTCAGTTTAATTCACTTGGCACCCTCTTTATACAGTGTACAGAGAAGTCACCTAATGAGTGGAAAATGATAATTCATGTCCATCTTTCAGTAACATAAATGATCATCATAGTTTATTGTTGTTGTTGTGATGATGGTCTTGTGTTATTTAATTTTATTATTTTATTTCATTGCTGTAGATTGAACAAAAGGTTGAATGTATGCTAGACAAGCACCTGATACTGAGTTCTACACTTCATCTAGTAGTTTAATACTAGTAAAAATATAGTCTTTTCCAGACATCTTCGAAAACCTATTAAATATTTCTATTTGTGGACAGACATATTCTATTCTATTTCTATTCTATTTCCTACTAGCATATAGCATATATTATAATACACTTCTTTAAAACTATAATTTTTGTTTGTACCTCTTCATCATAACTAGAATAGTTTTTTTATTTTTATTTTTTAATATGAGAAAACTGGGTAAGAATGTTTTAGCTTGTTTTCTAACAGGCTCTCTTCTTATGCTCCTTCATCCCAAGTGCTGAGCTCAGGCTCTACATTTCATTGAAAAGACAAGAGTAAACACCCTGTCTTAGTGTTCTATCACAATAATGAAACACCATGAACAAAAGGCAATTTGAGGAGGAAAGAGTGCGTTTGGTTTACATTTCCAAATCACTTATCATTATCAAAAGAAGTCAGGACAGGAACTCGAGTAGCATAGGAACCCAGAAGTAGGAGCTGATGCAGAAGTCATGGAAAGGTGCTCCTTACTGAATTGACTCTCATAACTTGCTCAGCCAGCTTCTGATAGAACCCAGAATCACCATCCAAGATACGGCATTACCCAAAATGGTCTGGATCTTCCTCCATCAATCATTAATTAAGTAAGTGTCCTTAAAATTACCCATACAGCCCAATTTTATAGAGGCATTTTATTAATTGAAATTCCTTCTTCTCAAAGGACTTTAGCTTGTGTTATGTTGACATAAAATTAGCCCCTGAGACATTAACCTATAGTGACTAGCACTAATTCCATAGCAAAACAATTCCAAACAGTGAGTACTCTGTATCTTCTTAGAGTGATTGAGGCTCCCTTCACATATTTTCATATTGCTTAGTGATAACAAAATATTTTTATGGGTACTTGTTACCCAAAAGATTACATTAATTTGTCTGGTTTTAGAAATTAACTTCTATATGAGAAAAAAATGTTTATTTTAGAAGTGTTAGTCACATTCTCTGCTTTTTTTACAATTATGCTTTGTTCGCATGTGAAAACACTTATTACATGTTGGTACATGGAGCGCAGTTGAGACATAAGAAAGAAGTTAGTTACTCTTCTACCTGTGGTAAGAACACTGCCTCTCAGGAACTTCACATCCTGTAATCAGACTCAGAATGGACAAGAGATGAGATATTAACAGATCCTTTCCCAATCACAGAAACAATGAGGCTATGTTATCACATCCTGGTTTCCCTAGGTCTATTCCTTCCAAGTCAGAAACCAGGCTGTCATTACAATATAAACATTGAATGTGAAGTCTAACATGATAGTATTGGATTCACTAATCATTTGTACATTCATGATTTAATTTGCAACCGACATTTCCCCAACACAACCCTTTTGTTATTTCCATATGTCATTTCCATATCTTAATGCCTATTGCTAACAAAATTTTCATTTTTGAAGCAAGTACTGCAATGTGAAGAAAAATCCGCTAAATCCCCCATAATTTAAACAAGGTTTCCATAGTAACGTAGAAATCCATGACCTTAAGATTCAGTCCTCTTTTCTTCCTCGTTGGATCATTTATAGTGAAATTATGTGTTTCCAAACACACTTGAACATACTCAGGAGAGGCTATTCACTTAATAGCACCTTACATCTCCAAAAATGAAAGCACAGATTTAATACTCCAGTCCAAATCCACAGCTATAGTCAGGAGGACTTGCAGCAATCGACAGAGTCAATTTCACTCACATGGGGATCCAATTGTGAAACTTGTGCTAATTTTCTTTGTTTGTGGTTTCCTTCTTAGTTTTATTTTTTGACTAAACATAGTAAAGATAAAATCAAAACTCAACTGTATTTGTTCAAAATATAAATAGTAACTCTACATCCTTTTCAATATTTGTAAGTTAAAATTAAAAGAAGAAATAAATAAAGTTGAGATTTAGTAATGCCTCAAAGCTTCTTAATCCCTCCTGTTTTATATAAAAAATAGAACTCACTATATACTTCTTGAAAACATGTTAAGTCGGAGTTTTGGCTTTTAGAAATGTGAATTAAAGCACACATGAAAACAGCATTGAGAAAAATTAATAAGTAGTAGATACATATAGAAGAAAGCTGTTTTAAACTGTGAACATATTACAAGCATATTCAGATTAGCTGAAATTGAGAGAAATCACTGAAACCTGTGACAGCTATTGCATGCATATGAATGTGTAAAAATTAAATATTTGTTCTCATAAGGTTCAGAATGAAAAGATCATGTCTTTCCCATGTCTTCTATAGGACAACTAAAATATGACTAATTTCATATCCTCTTGACATCATTGACATTTTTTAATTCATAAAAAGTAATTATCTACATTTTATTTTAATAATATTTTATTATTATATTATATACACTGGAAAAATTCCAGTGCATATGATGTAGTGCATAGATTAATTTGGAATTATAACTAATCAGTATCTACATGCTATTCTTGAAATACATTGAAAGAGATTTATGGTAGCTGACTACTGATTGTAAGCCTTATGTATCATATTACTATCTATAATAATATGATATAAATATTACTCAAGTACTATGTAAAGACACTATGTTATTTCTAGTAAACAGAATATTTGTAAGTACAATTTAGATTTTATATTGCATGGGCTACAAAGAGATAGATTGCCCAAACAGCTTTATATTAGTGGGGCAATGAATATTTAAAGAAGCAAAAACAATACAGCAATGACTTTGATATCCTTCATTCACTATGAGGGGTCTCCCAGTCAATTTAATAACTTTACCTCATGGATACTGATGTGGCTAATTATTAGGAGCAGAAAATGAAGAATAAATTTACAATGATTTCATGGATGGCTTCTGAGATAGTTCAGTGGGTAAAAATGTTAACAACTAATTCCCAAGACTGGAATTGGCTTCCAGGACATACATGATGGAAGTCGAGAACTTACTCCTTCAACTGTCTTCTCATGGCACAGTGTGCTATGGTTCAAGTGCCCCCATCTAAAATAAATATATGACAAAAAAGGTTAAAAAAATCCATGAAATTGTACATTCATCAAGTGCCAAAGTCTGACCTCAAATCTTTTACATGCTAATATCAGGAACATGCTTATAGTCTCTCAAACAACGTTTGTGTTGCCCATCTATTAGGATAGATGGGTCTACACAGATAAAGTGAAGTGAGACATGAATAATAGGCGGGCTTTTAAAGCTGTAAAGGAGACAATCCCTAAAAAGAAACCCTATAAGCAAAGGCCAGGGAAGACCTAGCCATTAAGTAGTGACAGAGAATTTTTGGGTATCATAAAGTTTTATAAAACAAAAGAGATGGGCACTATGTTGCTTCAGTCCATTTTCAGACAGCCCCAGACATTAGACTAAATCTGTAATGTATATAATACATGTGGATTCTGTGGTAGATGAGAAGAGCAAGAGGTGATAGATAAAGTGCCTGGCATGGATTGGGTTTATGTTGGGAATGTAAAGCATGTTTCACATTTCCCATGCAGGTGGGAACCTTAGGAAAAAATGTGATGTTATGACCAGAGTGAATACTCTATGCATTTCTAGTCAGATTTTCCCCATTAAAAGTATTACTCAGAGCACTGGATAATGATGTTATTTAAATATTCAAGTAATATGTTCTGTAAAGAAGCTTTTAGGCAAGCATATTTTAGCTTTATTATTAAACTAACCCAGTTTTTCTAGAATATATGACCTACCACCAGCAATGAAGCATTTCTGAGCCCTTCTGGGCAGATGTAATAGACAAGACATTGTTGAAGACAAATTCCTTGCAGAGAGAGATTTGTGAAATCCAGCAGGGAACCAAGGAAACTGCACTCCCAAACACACTCCTGCAGAGAAGGCGTTATCATTGCTTCTCTCTTAGCATTTCAAAAAAATCTTTGAGCCTGTGAGTCAAAAGTACTTCTGTTTTATGTACAGATCTCCAGCAAATATTTTGAAAAAAAAAAAAGGACAGCTATTTTATATCTGGAATAGTGGTTCTATTCCCAATGAAAGGCAGTTTATCTTCATAAACATAATTTTATATATTAATGTAAAAGTGAAGCATACATTTGAAAGTAAAAATGAATTTTTACAACAGGAATTACTTATGATATATATTTACTGAACACATATTTTCCTTCAATAATACATTAAAACTTGGGACTTAGAGTTCAGTAAGGAACAGGTCTGCTGAACAAATTTTATCTAATGCAACAATGGACTAAGAATTTTTCTTTATCTTCTTTTATTTTCAGAAGATACTTGAATTCTGACAGTGCCAAAACATTAATAATTTTTCCACAACTAACTCCCAGATCCAATTAACATCAAGAATATCTGTAACTAAATTTAGCAGAGTTTTGCCCTAGGTGAACACAAAAAGATTTTATGATAAACATGTGTCTATTTTTACTTTACTTAGACCAGGAGAAAGGCCATGAATAATGCCACATATCATTCTAGAACTCATTAATATTTAGGTCTACATGAGGTTTTGAGAGTTTAGCAATTAATAGAATTCTGAAAGTATTTTCTGTGCCACTTCAGATATGCTATGGCTTCTCTTACAAAATAACCTATCAGACAATGTCATGTAGATATACCCAAGAGCTGCTTCCTATGTGTGTGCTTATGTAAGTTAGAGAATGCTCAGTGCCCAGAAGTACTGTACTGAATGTCATTTTCATGACCTGATAATATTCCCATTTACTTTAAAAATGTGCCTGAAAATGTGATTATACACATTAAGCTAAACATTACAGGGAGCCTCCGAAGACTCGTCTGTGAGGGTATCGAAACTCCTATGATCAGTATTCATGTAGTAAAGGTCAACAAAATCCCTCCCACTGAAAGTTCCCTTGCTCTACTTTAAAGAGAAAGAAGGTATTTAAAATGAGTTTTGTACAGGTTTTCAGGACTCTTTCTTGTCTTCTTTGGATTGGAAGTATGTATCTCATCATGATTTTAATATATACTTTTCATAAGGCAGGAAGTGGAAGAACTAAAGACATTTAAAAGTCTGTACATTTTCTTTTTCTCTCCTGTTGTTTGCCTCATAATGCACTTGAAAGAAACACTAATATGCAAGTATTCCAAATTTGTGGCTGTTTCTATTAGCATATAGCAATTCTTTTTCAATAGATAAACTCAGAATACACTATTTGTATAAGTAGTTTCTTACTATAAGATTATGTTTCCCCATAATGTTTTAAATGTAGCTAGATGTCCAAATAAATTTCCACCATTGGAACATATTGTGGCTCTTATCATGAACAAAATTAAATTGTTTATACCATTTTAATTCACCACAAGAATATATATCTTCTTATTAAGTAAATGGTTTGTCAGACACTGTAAAACATTTTTGAACAGTAAAGGTCACATTTTATTGCAAAAACCTGTCAGTGCTTTATGTCCATGCTGTGAAATGTTATTGCTTCAGGGTGATTAGATGGGAGGGGGCTATGGTTAAGAATGCCATTCTGTGACCAGCTATGATTTACAGCAGCGAGTTGAGAATTAAACCCTTAATTGAAGCCTACAGAGCAATACCTAGGGGCTAAATTCAGTCTGAAAAATTTGATTCAGACAATTTTCTTAGTCTAGCCCCTATGGGCTTTCCAGTTGATTCTCATGAGTTTTGATTGTGATTGAGAAGACAAGCTGTTTTCTGCTTTGCCCTGAACTTCCCTAAGGTAAATGCTTAGTTTTAGTAAGTTTTTTGATTAATGAGGAGGGAGAAGTTATCAGAAAGAAAAAGAGTGCAGAATTTTAACTCTTACCTGAAGGGCCAAAATAAAAATGTCTAAACATATCAGCTACATGGAAATGGAAATTATCATCTGAGAAATAGATGAATCTTGGCTTCCTGAAAGTACAATTTTCTATACCTGTGGCTGTACTGATGCACCTCTCTAAAAGAGGAATCTGTTGTGGGACATTGGTTAAAGATTCCTCCCTTCCTTAGGGGCATAGAAAGTATAACTAGGCATATTGAGATTTGACAAAATGTCAGTTCCAAAGTCACATGGTCCTGATTACATCTCCCTATCCTTTCTTGTCTGGAAGAAATGTAGTTTGTTTCATCATATTTTGCATGTGTTCTATCTTTCTCTGAAATGTCTTACTGGATCTATTGATTACTTAACACATCTTACCAATTCTGATTTTGCTTCTTATATTGGCTTTTTCATGACTAATATGCTTAATGTAACTTGTGTACTTTGATTTGATAGGTTTCCTAACCTATGCTTTATTTATTTGATCTTGTCCTCTATGGCAGAATTGAGTCATCTCAAAATTCATTAAGTTTGCATTAAGTGTTGATTTTTTTAACATACACAAGATAACATGGGGTTATTTTTAATGATGATGGGGATATAAAACATAAACCTCAATTACATTTTTAGTGTAATGGAGAAGCTATGTTAGTTTCTTGAAGTACAGAACAGGGGAGGCAGATATTTCAGTGTGATGGTCACTGGTACAGCAGTAGGAAATTTAGGAACCTTAATGTAGCTGTTTATATAATATATGTCCCAAGAGGAAAGAATAATAAAGATTATTTCTGTGGTCTGGGAAACAAATAATGTTCTAAACTACTGTGATGATATTGGATAGGCTGGAATAGGTTGGGTACAAATTGTGGCTTAGAGGCAGAATTAAAATTGTTGACCTTTCTACTGAGTACATGTAGTTCAGGGGCAATGGAGAGGAAAGGAAAATAACTGTGGGCATTGAGCCAAAGTGGGGAGAATGACCAAGAAGGAACCAAGGGAAAATGGTGGCTTGTTTGCCCAAAGCACACTAACTGCAACATCACCATAGTGGTTGCAAAGACATTTAAGCCAAATAAACAAAAGTCAGGAGAAAAGATATGCAAGTCATCTACAAAGACCATGGTCATCCAACAAGTTTGTTTATTCATATGAAAAAAAACTGAGAAAAATTTGGTAGAATTTTTAGACTTAGCAACATAGTAGGGCTGAAAGTAATGATGAAAACCCAGGATAGAAGCAAAAAGAACTTTGACACAGGCAGATAAGAAACAAAATGTCAGGATGGCACAACTCATTAAAAAGTGAGGAGATTTAGACGATCAATAGAAGTAACTAAGTTTAGCCATTGATACTTCACTGCTGGCTTTGAGGAGAGAAATTTAAATAAAATGATGGGGCAAAAAGTTATACCACATGATGTTTATGAGTAAGGGTTGATGAAAACTAACCAGTGATGATGAATTTGTTACTACTGAAGAGACACAAACTGGAGTAAGAATAACATTTTTGTTTCTAGTAGTTTTCAGTTAGAATGTATTATTTTTGACATTATATTTACTCAGTAATTTTCATAGAAGCAAGAGAGACACTGAAGACATAAGTCTGTAGTACAATGTTTTCTTAGCATGTACAAAGATCTGAACTTTATCTCTAGAACTGTGGAAAAAGATGGGTAGATGTAAAGGTGAATAGAAATAGGTCATTTATGGAGCAATAGTATACAAAGCCAAGTCAATTTCATAATAAAGCATGAAGAAAATTTTTAAGTTCAGTTTTTGGGACATATGATTTTGATATGACAAATGAACCCACAATCACAGAAGATTTTAGATACCGAAAGATTTCAACTATATCTGAGTTTGCATTATATGTTTTTGAAAAATATTTTTTGTCCAGTTCTTCACATTAGATATTTAAATTTTATGAATTTTTATCAGTACTTCTTGAAGCTAGATATATATATATATATATATATATATATATATATATATATATATTTAGCTACTTTGACTAAGATTATAATTTATTTCTTAATGGTTCATGCTATTAACTCTCAATAGATAATTTTGATATATAAGTATAGTCTCATTGATGTTTCTTTTATGAAACATGACAAATATTACTCTATTATGAGCTATAGCAGAGTAAATTGCACATAGCCCATGGTATTGAAACTTTCATTTTTCATATGGTTTTGCTTTTTGCTTTTGAGACAAGGTTTCACAATGCAACCATGGCTTCCTTGGAACTCAGTATGTAGAACAAGCTGGCCTCCAACACACACATATTCACCTGTTTCTGCCTCATGAATTATGAGGTCAAAGGCACATACCACTCTGCCCAGGATCTCCTTTTACAATACCCTCCTAGGGAATAAAGATGCTTTTTAGGACTGACTGGAGTCTGGCTTCTTATCATTGTGGTTTGATCTTCTGGAGAATATTACAGACAATACTGTGAAAAATTCAGCAAGTAACTTCACCAATCACATTCTTTTCCTGAAGGAAATAAGCCACAAAAAGAAGTTTTGTTTTGATTTTGAAGATGTGTTTTGACTACAGTATATGTCAGACTTCTGTGTCAGACACCCACATAGAACTGTTCATCACATATTCATTTAAATAAACTGTTTCTGTCAGACCTTCAAACTGTGCTGTGATTGGTAGAATCAAGGCAAGGGACTCAAGGGCTTTGCTCTCACAGGATCATATGTTTCAAGAATGTAGATGATGAAGAAGAACAGATGATATTCTGACATCATGCTCTACAGTCATAAAAGTCTAAATGGACTAGGTAGTGATTATTGGGCTTCTAGTTTGGGAATTGAATATACTGTACTATCTTTGTAGGGAAGATTAGCTCTAAGAGAATAGATTCCTCAAAAATGTAGAATATAAATAAAGAGTGCAGATATTTGAAACTGAATAAAGTCAGGACATTTCCTAAAGGTAACAAGGAGAAAATGCAGTCGATGAGTTACATGCCAAGTGTAAGAAGATCAAAATTGTGTATTTTAGCATGGCTTTCTATACCTGTAATCTCAGTATTCAAGAGGCAGAGGCAGATAATTCTGTACAAGTAATGAGTTGGTCTACCACAACATGTGAGGGTAACCCGAGCTGCATAATGAGATCATACATCAACGAAGTGATACAATAAAATAAAAATAAGATAAAATAAACTTATTCTTGTAAAGACCATATTGTGAGTGGGAAAAGTGCAGAGAATGAGAAAACCTGCAGTGAAAGTGTCATTATGCAACATCTAGATGAATGCAAACACTGGATATTGGGTAGTAACTTTATCTAGCACTGATCATCCAATTACAAAAGAGATCAGATCTGAAGGATGACTCAGTGTGTGTCCCAGAGACAGAGACTTCATGGACGTGCTTACTATTTGGGATAAAAGAGGAGTGTCTTGAGCAGAGTGAGCAAAGGTTCTGTGTAAGACACTAGATAGCATCCATCCATAGTCTGTTTTCCACATACCCAGTTCTTCTCAGTATGGTAGCTCTAAAGCAGCCATATGCACTGTATAAAGGAATGAATATGGAATACATTAATATGAACTAAAATGGAATTTCAAATTATTGACACATACTGTAAAAACATTGTTCAACCATTTCAAACTCTATAAGCCTGTTTTTAGATTATGGATTAGACAAAAAGTAGTACGCTATGTATATGTACTTTTATTGACCTCTGACCAAGGAAATTGCTTAGAAGAATTGAAAAATTATATAACAACGTTTAGATTAGAAATGGAACAAAAATATAAACAATCCCATATAAAATGTACCAAACAAGTTTGAGTTAATTATGTCTGATATTTGTAGTTGCTGGCTCTTCCAATTTCAAATACAAAGCAATGATTAAGACATATGATGTTTAAAAAATTACAAGTTCTTATCTCATATAAAAGTAATAGACATAGATTTCATTGATGAAAAGCCACCTTTTCTTCCCTCATTGTCTCTACTTTCCATCACTCTCCACTGACACACAGTCTGAGGTCAGATGTCCAAGAAGCCTCAGTTCTGTTGTTGACCATCTTCTCAGTACTGGGTAATTACCTAACTCATTGTTCCTCCATCTCAGCTTGTGTTTCTATGAAGATAATTTGATAGTTCAAGAGGTAAAATGAGTGAGAAGACATGAAATCACATGCAAAGAGTCAGCTCTCATAGCCTGAGAATACATCAGGGCAAATGCTACATATAAAGGAATTAATTCAGTGTATGGAAGGTAGACATTCTTTTCAAATGCCACATTCTTGTCACTTGAAGTCTTCTGTGAATTCTGATACTTATTAGGGAAATGATCCATTTTCCTTCTGCCCAATGAGAATAGGAGGAAGTGATTCTGTCAGTACCAAAACTATTACTGGTGGATTTGATGGGCTGATGATTCCTTCAAAATACGAATATGTTGTACAGACAAACTAGATCATTGATTTCGTTATTTCCTCTTAGTTTGCTTCTTTATCTTTTCTCCCACTTTATTCTTACCTCTCCTTAACTTTTTTCTTTTCTTTTTCCTCCTTCCTTTCTTCCCCCCTCTCCTTTCTTTCTTCTTTTCTTCCTTTCAAGTTATTTGACAGTGTTTATCTATACACCTGACTTCAAACTCATGATTCTCCTGTATCAGCAAGATGCCCACATCTAATAATTAGAAGCTTCTATGAATGGCTTCTCACCTATCAATAGCCAAGTTCCTTGTGAATATTGAACACTCTAGAACCATTTACAGGTTTTGGGTGAAGATTTGTGTTTGAAGACATCAAGTTACCTAGACAAACAGAACATGTAAATCAGTTTACAAGAAGAAAATAAATGATTTTGTTAAAATCAGTCTTTGCAATTTATTTTGAAGGACAAAAATATAAAGATAAGTTATTTAGTTTCTAAGTTTCATTATTTGTGTCGCAGAAATGAACAATTCTCTCCTAAGTTTTCATGTGTGTAACACCAGTGAAGAGACTCTTGCATTACTAAGCAAGTATTGATTCCACTAATATCTCTCCTAACATGAAACCAGTGTGGCCTTTAATTTTCACATGCTCACAATAAGCAGACCTACATTAAAAAGACACTCTATTGATGTATTTGCAGATGTATTATTGGGAACACAGTGTCTGTTACATTTGAAGTAAATAAATTCCATTTTGATTTGAGCCTCATGAAAAGCTTAGGAGATGTCTATAATTTGTTTTATTTCAAACATTAAATTACGATGCCTCACTTAATAACTCTAAACTATGAATCTAAACTACATTTGTGTTCAGCAAACAGTCATAAAATCCCTGTTAGACAGTTAATTACTGCACAAATTGCTTTATAAAGCACTGTAAAACAAATGTGTTGATTAGCAAAAATGAAATAGTCATGATTGCCAAAACACTAATCTTTTACAACACTTTTAAATATATAAATTTAGCTGCATGAACATATTACCCCATGTAGAATTCTTCACCCCTCAATGGCTTCTGTTATATATAGCATTGATCTCTTGGAGAGACAAACCTCCATCTACAGGTAATTTCCAAGTATTCAGGTTTAAAAGAATATTATTCTTTCTGTATTTAAACCATTCTTTATATATATGTTGCAGTCACGAACCATGTTAACATTTATGAATATGTATTTAAAGAATAAAATTTACAAATGGGGCAAAACTAACTAGTAAGTGAATCATGGCCAAGTAAGAAAGATGTTAACATCTGCTTGTATTCAGAGTGTGGCTGGGTCCAGGGGTCATGGAATAAGATCTGTGAAGTTGGTAGGTGTTTCTAAAACAGTTATTTACAGTCCCTTCTGTCAAAGACAGGAACACTAAGTTCCTGTATGCTGATAAGAGTTGTGTTCATAAATGTCCCAGTGTTTAAAAATTAATTATTTTATTTATTTATATTACAAGTGTTTCCCCTTCCCAATCCTCGCTCTCAGAGTTCTTTTCCTCATCCCTCATCTCCTTTGCCTCTGAGAGGGTACCCACTAGGCACCCAAATTCTCTGGGGCATGAAGTTGCTACAGGATGAGGTAAATCCTCTTCTACTGTACCCTCTATGACATATGTCAGGGGCCTCTGTATGCCCTTTGGTTGGTAACTTAGTCTCTTGGAACTTCCTAGGTTCCATGTTAGTTGACACTGTTGGGCTTCCTATTGGATTGCCGCACCTTCAGTTTCTTCAGTTCTTCTCCTAACTCATCCATAGGTGTCCCTATCCTCAGTCCAATGGTTGGCTGTAAATATCTGCCTTCTGTCTTAGTCAGTTGCTGGTAGAGCCTCTCAAAGGACAGCCATGCTAGGCTCTTGTCTGCAAGCACAGCATAGCATCAGTAATAGTGTCAGGTTTTGGTGGCTGCCCATAGTATGGATCCTAGGTTGGGCAGGTTATTGTATAGCCTTTTCTTCAGTCTCTGCTCCATTTTTGTCTCTGCATTTCTTTTGAACATGAGCAATTATGGGTCAAAAATATGAAAGTGCTTTGGTGTCTGCATCCATCCCCTGGTGGCCCTGTCTAACTACTGGAAGCAGGCTCTTCAGGTTGCAGCTCCTCACTGTTGAGCATTTTGGCTTAGGTCACTTACATTGAGTCCTGGACCCCTATCACATCCCAGGTCTCTGGGACTTTGTACAGGTCTCCCAATGCCCTACTCTGGGCAGCAGCATATTTCTATGCATTCTCCTAGCCCTCTGGGCTTCTGTCCTGTCTATCCCCATACCTAACCCTGCACCCCTTTTTACTCCCCTAACCCACTCAGATCTCTGCCTCTCTTGGCTCCTGTGATAGTTTGTATATACTTGGCCCAGGGAGTGGTACCTATTGGAGTAGGTATGTTACTGTGGGTGTAGACTTAAGACCCTCATCTTAGCTGCCTGGAAATCAGTCTTCTGCTAGAAGCCTTCAGATGAAGATATAGAATTTTCAGCCCAGCCTGCACCATGCTTTCCTGGACACTGCCATGCCCTTGTCTTGATGATACTAGTCTGAACCTCTGAACTTGTAAGCCAGTCTCAATTTAATGTTGTCCTTATAAGAGTTACCTTGGTCATGGTGTCTGTTCATAGAAGTAAAACCCTATAAGACACCTCTCTTGATTATGTTGTTCCCCATTCTAAGGCACCCTCACTTATACCTTCATTCTTTTTTATCTTCTTAAGATCTGTGAGGTATATCATGGATATTCTGTACTTTTTGGTTAATGTCAACTTCATAGTCATGCATATCCTTTTGGGTCTGGCTTACCTCACTCAAGATGATATTTTTCTAGTTCCATTCATTTGCCTTCAAAATTCATGATGTCCTCCTTTTAAATAGTTGGAAAGAATACATTTTGTGCATCCACTATTCAGTTGAGGGACATCTGGTTTGCTTCCAGTTTCTATTATGAATAAGGCTGTTATGAATATAGTGGAGCACATGTCCTTGTGGTACAGTGGAACATAATTTGGGTAGATGCACAGGGGTGATACGGCAACATCTTCAGGTAGAACTATTTCAAATGTTCTGAGGGACCACTAGATTGATTTCCAGAGTGGTTGTACCAGTTTACAAGCCCACCAGCATTGGAGAAGTATTTTCCTTTCTCCATGTCCTCGTCAGCATGTGTTGTCACTTGAGTATTTGATCTTAGCTACTCTGATTGGAGTAAGGTGAAATCTCAGGGTAGCTTTGATTTGTATTTCCCTGATGACTAAGGATGTTGAAAATTTCTAAATGGAACCTTCTAAAACTGCAAAGGTTCTGTAAGACAAAGGATACTGTCAATAGGAAAAAAATGGCAACCTACAGTTTGGGAAAAGATCTTCACTAACCCTAAATCCAATAGAGAGCTAATATCCAAAATATATAAATAAATCATGATGTTAGACTCCAAAATGCCAAATACCCCATTAAAAAATTGAGTACAGAGTTATCAGAGAATTCTCAACAAAGGAATCAGGAAAGGTCTCAGTTTTAAGCTGTAATCAAAAGAGCTATATTGACTTGGAATATACCAGAGGAGAAGGGTTTATAATTGTGACGTTCTCTTTTGACCACTTTGGCCTAAGCTACTCTTCCCTATAGCATAACTTTCTCAAGATAGGGTACAATTATACTGGAAACTATATAATAGATTAATATTGTTAACATATACACTTTATACAAAGTTCACATAACTCACTGCAATTAACATTGTGTTGTGATCTTAGCCTAATAAGTAAATACATAATTGTGAAAAAGAAGAAAGAAAAGAGAGAAAACAGAGATCCAACTACATATGAGATTGTTCATTATTAACATTTTTATTCCAAGAGTGTTTTAAAATACCAGCAATTTTTCAGAAAGTATAATTGAAAAATGAATTATAACCTCCATAAAACTTGTGGCTTTGAAGGGAGAGAAAGAAATATAAACAGTGAAGCAAATTATAAGCACAAAGAAAGAACATAATTGTTAACAGATGATTGACTCACTTATGGAAATAAGACTTTGTTCTGAATGAGGAGGGATCATTCTAGCTTTTGTATGGCTTCTTCAGGTAGCAATAATCACAGGTCTGTTGTGGTAGTGCTGTCATGAAAGGAGTAGAGTATGCCTCTTGCTACTCAGGATCACACATATCATACAAATCACACACACAATGCAGAGAGAGAGAGAGAGAGAGAGAGAGAGAGAGAGAGAGAGAGAGAGATTGAAACACTACTAAATCAACAAAGAGGATTCAGTATCTACAGTAGTTCTAGAAAAATTTTATCAATCAGATAATGAAACAGACATGGCCATGTTGGCAAATACATCTACCCTGCCAACTAACATGCAGGATATCACATAAACATATAGACCTCTGGAAAAAGACAGAACCTGGGTTAATACAGAAAATTTTGTATAGTTTAATACAGAAGTTGGTACGATAATGCCTTTCATTCTATTAAGTTTAAAAGGGACCAAACCTAAAGCTGGACTCTTAAAAATGCAAATATAGTAGCTTCCGTATGAGTGACCATTATGTACTTTTTTATATGAAAACTTGTGATAAACATAAAAAGAACTCACTACATTTTGTAATTTACACTGGGAAGCAACTTTGAAAATTCACTTTCATCATTTCTAGAGAAGTTTCTCTCAAATAAAATCTTAAAAGTCTTCCCCTGAGAGGCAAATGATCAGTTAAAAGTGTGAACCATTATCCTAAATACAGTCTTTAAGTACCAGCTCCCAGCCTACTAATAAGCACAAGGGTTCCATGGTCATTCTTTTCATGTCGTTCCTCTTCCCTTAAGGAGCTCCAGTAATACGTGTAGAGGTCACAATGATGACTAGTTAAATGCATGATTGTTCTTAAATGTCTAAATATTTTTAAGTCAGAAAGAGAAAAATTTATAACTAAATGTGTCTCCATTAAGTCTCACTCAAAGTAAGCACGGTGAATTCTATTTGTATATACATGTGGACAAGGTATGATGATTTCAAAACATTTATGTTTGTATCTTTTCAGATGTCAATACTGTAAATAAGAAAAGGTTATAGGACGAAGACAGTTTCAATTTTATTTTAGTTTTCCAGATTGAGTATTACAGCTTTAATAAAAGTAATATAGGTCAGTTAAGAGAAAATGCAAATCATATTGAAATTGCAGTCAAGCAAAAGCCTCAGTTCCCATTGCATAAGTGTGTTTGTGGCAGAATGCTTCCCACTTTACTTTTTTTCATTTTGACTTGTAGTATGTAGTAGATTTTCAGTCCATATTTCATAATATTTTCAAGGAACGTGCTCTCAGAATGAAGAGATAAGCATATAATAAAGTTGAATTTCAATAATTTAGTTTCTGATTAAATTGGATCACCAGTACTAAATAAGTAAGATCTTTTATTAGAAAGTTGTTTGTGGTAAAGGCAGGATGAAATGTTTCACAAAGTTGTCTTTGTCCTGGAATATTTGGAATATACATGTTACCTGACTTGGCACAGAAAGCTAAGGTGGTTGATGACTTTGATACGAAGAAATTATACTAATTTATTTATGTATTCCCCAGGTTGTAAACTATATCCTTGAAAGTAAAAGAAGTAGAAGAAAAAGAGAGTCAGAGGTGAATAAGAGCAGGTTATGATGATGAGAGGTGAAAAGAATCCACTCGTCCCTGCTGTCTCCTACTAAGGGGGCCATTCAAGAGAAAACCAATGTGTACAACCTCTAGGCACTTTAGGAGGTTCTAATAAATTGTTCCTTGGAGTGAACAAAAGGGAGCCCAACACGACTGACATGATGTTGTTCCTTAACACGCATTGAAAAGCTACACATAAATATATATTCAGGCACAATGTGATATGATTTTAAGATGATGTTGAATTGCATAGTGAAGCCACATATCTAGTACCTTAAGCACTAGACATGTTGTGTGACAAGAAGATTCATGATATCATCACAGTAGCATTGAGTGGAGGATAGAGTGTCACTAGTGAAAGTTAGCATGCTGCATAACAGAGTTTTACATCATATATATTTCTGTGTCAAACTGAAACTTTGTTCCACTTGATTATAATCTCCTCATTCTTGTTAGCTCTCCACCTCTAAAAACCAAAGCCTATGCTTCTCTAAACCTAATGGTATTAATTATCCAACTGAACAGGAGAACATGAAATATTTGTTCTTCTGTTTTTGCCATTATTTTACTGTGTATATTTTCTACTCAACTCATATTGTCATGTGCAACAAACTTTTACTTTATTTTTAAGGCATGTGTATACTCCAGTATGCGTGCATGATATATATTCTTCACTGATCTGTCTGTATAGTATTCTAAGTTGATTTAATAAATGAGCTATTTTAAATGATGTTGTTACAATAGGAATTAGAAGACAAAATATCTCTTTGTCATACTGATTACATAGTCAGAGAAAAACTGGGATCATCTGGTAATTACAATGTCAGTGTCCTGAAGAATTTCACACCGTTTTCCATGACGTCCATGCCAATTTCCACTCACACTCAAAGCTCACACAAATCCCTGTTTTCTACATTTTCACTAAAGGGGACTTTAATTTCTTAGTAGTATTCATCACAATATATGATTCATTCTCTCAGACACACAGAGAAATTTTAAGTAAGAATAGCTCGTTGTCAGAGCCTCACACATATCCAAACGAGATAGTTCTAGTTGTGACACCTAGATCCCTTAGGTTAGTTAAATTTGGATATGATTAGGGTCATTCAGATAATTCTTGTATGGGTTTGAGAGCTTGGCAGCTTTAAATGTTGATTGATATATCTGAAAGGGATATGAATTTCTAAGTGTCAGCAGTAGAGTGTAAAAGGCAATTATAAATAAGGCTGCTATGAACATAGTAGATCATGTGTCCTTATTGCATGTTGGAGCATCTTCTGGGTATATGCTCAGGAGTGTTATAGCTGGGTCCTCTGATAATACTATGCCCAATTTCCTGATGAACCGCCAAACTGATTTTCAGCATGGTTGTATCAGCTTTCAATCCAACCAGCAATAGAGGAGTGTTTCTCTTTCTCCACAACCTCATCAGTATATATTGTCACCTGAGTTTTTGATCTTAGCCATTCTGACTGGTGTGAGGTGGAATCTTAGGGTTGTTTTGATTTGCATTTCCCTGATGACTAAGGATGTTGAACATTCTGTTAGGTGCTTCTCAGCCATTCTGTATTCCTCAGTTGAGTATTCTTTTTTTGTTTTTCTTTGTTGTTTGTTTTGTTTGTTTTCGAGAAAGAGTTTCTTCGTATAGTCTTGGCTGTCCTGAAAACTCACTCTGTAGACCAGGTTGGCCTTGAACTAAGAAATCTGCCTGCCTCTGCCTCCCAAGTGCTGGGATTAAAGGACTGTGCCACCACTGCCTGGCTGAGTATTCTTTGTTTAACTCTGTATCCCATTTTTAATAGGGTTATTTGGTTCTCTGGAGTCTAACTTCTTAAGTTTTTGTATATATTGGATATTAGTCTACTATCGAATATAGGATTGGTATAGATCTTTTCCTAATCTGTTGGTTGCTGTTTTGTCCTAGTGACAGTGTCCTTTGCCTTACAGAAGCTTTACAATTTTATGAGGTCTCATTTGTCAATTTTTGATCTTAGAGCACACCCCAGATGTCCCTCAACAGAGGAATGGATATAGAAAATGTGGTACATTTACACAATGAATTACTACTCAGCATTAAAATCAATGAATTTATGAAATTCTTAGGGAAATGGATGGATCTGGAGTAAATCATCCTGAGTGAGGTAACCCAATCACAAAAGAATACACTTGGTATGCACTCACTGATAAGTGGATATTAGCCCCAAAACTCAGAATACCAAAGATACAATCCACAAACCACAAGAAACTCAAGAAGAAGGAAGACTAACGTGTGGACACTTCATTCCTTCTTAAAAGGGGGAACAAAATACCCATGGAAGGAGTTGCAGAGACATAGTATGGAGCAGAGACTGAAACCAGGACAATCCAGAGACTGCCTGACCTGGGAATGCTTCCCATATTCAATTACCAAATCCAGACACTACTAATAGTGGATGCTGACAAGTACTGGCTGACAGGAGCCTGATATAGCTGTCTCCTGAGAGGCTCTGCCAGTGCCTGACTAATACAGAAGTAGAGGCTCACAGCCATCCATTTGACTGAGTACAGGGTCCCCAATGAAGGAGCTAGAGAAAGGACCCAAGGAGCTGAAGGGTTTGCAGCCCCTTAGGACGAACAACGATATGAACTAACTAGTACCCTCAGACCTCCCAGGGACTAAACCATCAACCAAAGAGTACATATGGTGGGACTAATGGCTCCAGGTACATATGTATCGGAGGATGGACTAGTGGATCATCAATGGGAGGAGAGATCCCTGGTTCTGTGAAGGTTGTATGCCCCAGTGTGCGGGAATGCTAGGGCCAGAAAGCAGGAGAAGGTGGATTGATGAGCAGGAGGAGAGGAGAGGGAACAGGGTTTTTTTGGTTTTTTTTTTTTTTTGTGGGGAAACCGGGAAAGGGGATATCATTCAAAATGTAAATAAAGAAAATATTTAATAAAAAAAGAGTATAAAAGGCAAATTATTTTCACCATCACTGCTACAAAGAAAGATACAAATAAACTCCTATAACTGTAAATATGCCGTGGAAAATGAGTAGTCAGGATAAGAGACAAATAGGATTGTTCATCGTGTGACCTTAACATGGAGACATTTCTTGAATCATGATGACTCAGGAAACGTTTAAGTCCTAATCTATTCCTGGGCCTGATTTAGCTCTTAATTGATCTTAAAAGGCACAAGGAAATCAGGAAAGTCAAAAGGAGCTGTATCTACAGAGGAGGTCAGAATGATCTACAATGGGAATGAATTAACAGTTTTGATGTTGAAGATAGGTCACACGACATAATTGCAACCTCTAAAACCTGGGAAATGCAGAGAAAGCCCAATCTCTTTACAGTGGCCAGAGAAGTGATGCTCGCTGGCATCTTGATCTTGGAATAGTACCTGTCAAGTTTCAGATCCACAGAATGGTAGAGTGATAGAAATATGCTTTAAGATCTCACATTGAATGTGTTTTGATACAGCATTGGTAAGAAATGAATGCAAGACTGTGACGCAATGCATCACTGAATGCATGGCTGAACGTAAGACACAAATTTATAATAATCAATACAAGAGAATCAGGGAATCACTGGATTATTATCTCCCTATTTTCTTCAAATACCATTGTAATGAAAGTGAATGCCCCCTCTCATCCCAAAGAAATCTAAGGAATTTAAATAAGAGGTTCTCAGTAGCTATATGGGCAAGGTTAAGGATTGTGGAGATGTATACTTGAGGAATTATGTCAGTGGGGTGGGGTTGGTTTCAAAGCCTGGTACCATTAGCTCAGCCTCCTTTTTGTGGCTGGAGATACGACCTCTCAGCTGTTGCGCCATGTATGCCTGCAACCTCCTATGTGAC
This sequence comes from Hylomyscus alleni, assembly GCA_019843855.1. Taxonomy (NCBI): domain Eukaryota; kingdom Metazoa; phylum Chordata; class Mammalia; order Rodentia; family Muridae; genus Hylomyscus; species Hylomyscus alleni. The sequence goes on along the minus strand of JADRCC010327891.1, from coordinate 13,456 downwards.
CTCCACTGTAATCGACTTCAACCCTCTAGAACTCTCCTTCACTATCCACCCTGTTCCCCTTTGGTAAATTGCCTTGGCCTTGGCATTTTCATCAATAAAAAGTAACAGACTTTGAAATTCAACATAATTTCACAAACTTGAGTTCAATTATTTTAAATTACATGTATAGAAGAAAACATGTTTGGCTGTAGCTCCTTTCCCTTATAATAGTCTCCAACTCCTTTCTATGTTGCAACAAATGGCAAAATTGCTTAAAGACTGAAAGTTTTATTATTTGATATTTCAATATTGCCCTTCTGAGGTTGTTATTGGGATCTATATTCACCATGTCTGTAAGTTAGATTTCTCTACTCTACAAAGCATGGTCCACAAATTTGGTAGTGATTCTCTCACTGGTTAAAATTTTTCTTCACAACATGGAGGGGTGTGTGTGTGTTTATGCATGCTTGTATGTGTGAGTTTTCTAATAACAAAAAAGGAGGCTATGTCGTTTTTTTTATAAAAATGTTTTTTTGTTACTGTGAGTATTATTTTGTAAGTGCTCCTTTTATTGCATTGATTATCTCAAGTCATTTTCTGGTGGACATTGTTTTTGTGGCTATACTCAGTGCATGTTTTGTTTGCCTCTTTGGGACTCTGAAAAGAATATAAGTTGCTTTTAATATTGAGTCTCAGCTGTAGAAGTCACATGATTCAACCACTTCAAAAATCTTTCAAGAATGTAATATCATTCCGAGAAGGAATAGAGGTATGTTCATTTTGCCTATGGCACTCAGAGTCATGATACTACACTCCTCCCCTTTCCCAACAGTGCTGAATATCAGAATCGGAGAGTCAAAACAAAGATTCCCTGTTATGCCTACCAATTAAACAGCTAATGAGCTAGAATAATGACCCTTTCTCCTAACTGGTTGTAAGAATAATTGGATTTAAAAATGCTTCACACATGAATGAAATCACAATGTTGCCAGTCAGAGAAAGTGAAGACAGAGTACCACACTTAACTATGCTTCCTCTGACAAAACTCATTGTGGTGCATGGGTGATAACCAGGAGGCTCACATCGATAAGCATTGTCTCCTATCATTACGATCTCCATAAACAGGCTACAGATGCCTGGGTCACTGGTGGGACTGCCTGATGTGATGACTGTGATATGAAAACGTATGAGGAGCTCTATGCTGTCCAAAACTAATTAGTATTAAAAAAATCATAATTTAGAATAACACAGTGACACTAATGTTCAGAAACAATTTTTTTCAAAGAATTCATTCAACATTCTTTATAAAATTTAGAGGTAGATACAAGATTTATGGATAATGGGAAGCTTCAAGGCCTTCAATACTCTTCACTTAATAACAGTTAAAAATTAAGCGAACTTTACGGACTATAAGAAATATATTTATGTGCAGTAAAAGCATCCATATAGCAGAAACAATACTGAAGTCTTATCCTATATTTCATTACATTTTCTTAGTTTCTGTGATAATTGCAGAATTTAAAATTTCAACAGAATTTCCCTAATTTTAGAGGATAGAAATGCTAACATACCTTTTGTGTTACAATATAAAAATAATAGGTTTTTAAAGGAAAAATTTATTCATAGATATTTTCATGCTCTTGAAAGACTAAATAAAATAGAAATAAAAAGTGCAACTTTGTTTATCCAATAATACCAAAATACTGTAAAATGTTCTTTTAAAATAGAATTTTTAAGTTCACTCCAAAGTCATTTGTAAGTAGTATATTCTTGTTGAAATACAACAGAAACATAGAAACATTTTATATATATGTATATATATATATATATATATATATATGTGTTTATATATACATGTATACGTTTATGAGGGTGCAAAGCTTAATAATAATTTAAAATATCTTTTTTATCACCTTTAATTAATACTTCCAAATGTTGATAATTTAACCTTCTAAGAATATTGTCAATTTAAAATCTGTTATGTAAGTTTTGATAGCCCCTGCTTTATAGCTTTATTGGGCTTCAGACCATTTCCATCTGTCTGAAAAACAATTAAGATGAGGAATAATATCCTGTCAATTACAAATCCATAACAATTAATGATTCTAAACAAAATTTAGACTGAGAAATGGAGAAAGTTTTATGCTTAATTTTCCATTTTGTTATCACATAGGACATGAGCATAATAGAAACGCTGCACAAGTGTTTATAACAACACTCTGGAAGAACATTTGGGAGGATATTTAGTATGGTCATTGCTACCATTTCAAAACTACTTCTCTTCCATCAATCATTCAGCATATTAAGTAAGGTTAATATAATCCTTCTTATTAAGCATATTTTAGATTCCAGAATGTTTCAAACAAATTGGATTTTTAAAATATTTAATTGTTTTTATAAAAAACAATTATTTCTTGTTTTCATATGCCTGTAACCATGCTCAAAGCATAGATATCAGGTTAACACATGATGCCTTACTGTCATTTAATCTGGGTCTGGCATTATTAATCAAGAAGGTGATATCATTCACTGGGATCCTTATGTGGCTTCAAATTTAGTTGTCAAAAAATTTGGCAAAGTAGCAGTTACCACCTAGTTCACAGGGGCCCCAAAGCTATGTCATCCCTGATAAATCATGCTGCCATAAAGGACCATTAATTATTTCTGCTCCGTCTAGTAGACATCAACATCAAAATTTTTCCTCGGCTTTCATCTTCTGGTTGAAGCAAGCCCATTCATCATCGTTTCAGAAATGGATGGGTTCATATCATGAAATATTTTTATGATTGGCAGGCTCCATGGTGGGTGAGAAGAGGCAATGGTCAGCAAAGACCTTGAAGATTTATTTTCTGAGTCATGGTGCTGCCTCTAATAACTTACCACTTCTTTGTGCTACAACTTTTAGAGGTCAGAGTTATGAGAGTGGGTACACAGAGACTGGCATGATTTCTGGACTATTTCCTCTGAGTTATTTTATTTTCCTGCTTTCTGATCCAAGAAGGTAACCACTATGTAAGCCAACAGAGACCACATTACCATACTGCATCTCTGGGGTCACTAACATCTGCACAAGGTCATAGATGATGTGTAAAGGAGCCAGTAAAAATTGTCATAAGAAAGGAATAACTTTGGCTGTCCAATTCTTCAGGAAAAGGCACCAGGGATCCTTAAGCCAACTTCTCGAGGCCAACTCTTGAACAAGAAAAGCACTCTACTTCTTAAGTGAACCTCACTGAAACTTCTTATTGAATGCCAGCAGCATTTCCCATGTATTTTGAGCCTGGATCCTGTGTATTTTCCTCCCCTGTTTCCTTTATTTTAACTTCTATTATATCCTTTGGTGAACAGTAAGTGAACTGAGTATGCTAGAGTAGACATAATACTTTACCAATCTCTGAAAGGAGATTTCATGAAAATTCTGAAGTCAGAGAGGCTGAGTGAAATAACAGTGGATTCAGCCAGTGACTAGAAGTGTCTCCTGTTGAGTGTTTGCCCATAATTCCTGCCTAAAAATGAAGAGAGCAGGTGACTTCTTTTTAACATTTTAACACCCCTCTGAAAATACCTAAACTATAAAGTATATTCAATTTATCTAGACATATTAAAATAGATTTAAGCAAACAAGAACTCAGCACAAACCATGCTATGAATCTGAATAATTGCTCAACTCCTTCTTTTCTAACTCTATATCTACACATGCTACTATAGCTGGAAGGCATGTTTACAGCCTTTGAAAGAAATTAATGATCATAAAGTTAAACTACATTGTAGAGTAACACCTCTGAGGTCTATGAAAATTTATTGGATGAGGAATCATATACTGTTGCCTTTTACACTATACTTTTTCTTGCTCATGTATATAGGTGCTAAATGTTAAATTTTTGACAAATTATTTTTGCTGTAAACCAAGTTACTGTAAGTATAAGATGGAATATTATTTCACATTTAGAACTTATCAAATACCGTATTGTGCAGTCAACCACCCCCAGAGAGTCAATGGTCTTTTCTTGATTTTTCTTCTTTTAAAATATAGACTTTTATATGGAATCAACATAGGAATACAGATTTTCCAAATTCATGTGACTGCTGACAAAGAGAGGTAAGTGAGCAGTGTGGTGGAGTCTCCTTTGTTAAATAATGAACATAGCAGAGTGACACAGAATAAACCCACCTCAAGCATTGGGAACCTTTGACAGTTTGTCTGCCTCCTATGGATTTTCTTTCAAAGTAAGAGGACAATGTGCAGGGGCAGACTCTCCCAGCCTGCTATCTCTAACTCTCCTTGAAAACTGATTTCCTTCCTCTTTAAAATCCCTTCAGGTTCTTGCATTTAACCTTTTCAGAAGCATCCCAACTCTGACAGTGTTCTTGTCATGCTCAGCCATTCTAAAACATGCAGCCTGAAAATCTCTCAGTTCCTCCCTGGAAGGCAGGACTTACGATGTGCAATGCAGCCTCTTCTCAGACAGGTGTTCAACAGAAAACTTTGGAAGGTTTGTTTTCATTATTTTTTCAACTTCATATTTATTTTTCATTATTTTAGATGTTCATATTAGTACTGCATAGTTGTCATTTCCATTCCTTTCCTTCTCAACTCCTCTTTAACTCCAAATCTCCCGTTAATTAACATTTTTTTTAAAAAATGTTATTATACACACACACATATATATGTATATATACATATATTTAACACAGATTTATAAACAGATATGTTTAACACATAAGCTAGTAAACCCACTCAGCATTGTTTATATGCATATTTCTTTAGGGTTGTCTGTTTTGGGTTAAATATCCCCTCAATTGCCTTATCCCCGGAGAAAGCTTAGAAGAACTTTAAAGCACATTCTCCTCCTTTCCTTTAATGGGACCTCTCCTTACATTTCTCCTCTTAGTTCTGTTTACTTTCATGCAATATACATATTGTGCATATGGTAAAAAACATGTGACACTGTCTGAATCTGCTTTATTTCACTTAAAATTACACCCAGTTCTACTTTCCTATCTTCCTGCCTTTTCATGGATATGAATAAAGAATTAATCATCCTTGCAGTAAGTTCATTTCAACCACGCATTTAATATACAGAAATATTTTGATGTTTATGAGACAATGTTCAAAATGTTTGCAATGGTTATGCTTTCAATTAGCGTACAATTACTAGGTTTCACTCTCACTTTTACACATTATTTTTGGATCCCATTCCACACCTTTCTATATATGCTCTCCCTCCTCAGTATCACAACACATGCATTTCTATTATCCCATTATGTGAAATCCTTAAAACTTCTTTTTAATTTCCCAGTGTCCCTTTTCTAGTTTCATGATCCATACCCACACTAAGGTGAATATGCAGATATAAATGTAAAAAGCAAAAACTTATATATAAGAAAGAACATGAGGATTTCTCTTTAAGTCTGAGTCACAAAATGTAATAGTTTCCACATTCCATTTTCCTTCTAATTTCACAAGTTAATGTTTTACAACTAAATGAAATTCCAATATGCAATTGTTACTGAAATAAGCAATATTAAACGTCACATGGAAGCCCCAAATCACATTGTGCACCACATTCCATTTTCAATTTTTCTCTTCCCCTCCAGACTGATTTTATTTCATACTATTGGTTTTATATTAAAGAGCTTATATCCGCTCATAAGCTGTATAGATAGCTCATAAAATGTTGATCATGAATGAAAGACAAGATGTTCATGAAGCACCCCTTTCACTCATAAATAAGAGAAGAAACCTATGTGGATGAATGAGGGAAATAGTATTTTTAGGCAGGACCAAAGATGCTGCCTACCTCTGTAAAATTTTAACATTTGTTGTTCCTTTGGTGTTATGTGCATCAATGGGTAGTGGGAAACTCTTAAGTTAGATTAACTGTTTTAATTGACTGGTCTATTAATCAAGACAAGAACAAAGCAAAAAGATGATAAAAATAATTGTTTTGCAAAACTTATTAATGTTCTGCCTCTGCAGTCATCTAAGAGGGTTTTCTAGGAACAGAACTTTAGCATTTTATATAATCACTGAAAACAGAGGATCTCCTGTTTATAGTATCCACCTAGAGATAACAACTGGAATTTTGAACTCAGCTAAACTATATTTAAATTCTTGTACTAACTTTGTGTATTTAGTTAAGATACTTATGTAATTGGAGTTTCCATGTTCAAACATACACTTATTTTAGATGGCAAATATGACCTTTCTTGTGTTTACAGAGTGATATGTCCAGCCCCAAATCTGAATGCTCCACAAAGTCTCATGTCCAATTACTCCCGATTTTCCATCTTAGGCTAATGTATTTTATGTCATTATGCCTTATGTGCTTAATGTTGCACATGTGGTCTACTGTTGTTCAGAGAATTGAAGCAGTCTTTTCATGAATAAATAACTGCTGGATCCATAGTTTCTGTATACATGATGCTTATGGGAAAATCTGGACGTCAAGTCTGTTCCTTTCTCGAGAATGTAAATGAAGAGTTTATGGTAAACATAGGAGAGATAAATTTTCTTGGACTCAGATATCTGGAGATCAGCAAAAGAGTCTATCTGAAAGCAAAATTCTGGGATTGCTGTATATTTTGGGGTTAAAACTGCTGAAGACAAAGGATATATAATTATGAAGAGATGGGGGAGACTTAGAAAGGTACCAGGTTTATCTTCCAGGTTTTTGTATTTGTGTAAACTGAACACTACTTATATGTAAAGCACAGTTCAAGCATGCAGATAAATATGTAAAATGCTCTAAGGAATTTCTCACCAATAGGAGGAAAAGAAGAGTCATTGGATTAATGGAGAAGAAACAATGGAGACCACAAAGAATCAGGAATATGCTGAGTGAAGGTGACTACCAGGCATGGCACCTGGTGACCAAGAGGATATTATGTTCTCATGGGAAGTACTTTAAATGTAAAATCACAGAGGGAATATTAACAGGTTTCATCTTCAACAATGTGTAAGGATCATTGGCCAGCTGCTTGTTCCCAGGAATGATAGGCTATTTTAAATATTTTGAATATCTTTGCAAAATAGTGAACAGTAGTTTACATTCAGAAATAACGAATAGATGTAATCAGGTAGTGTAAAATCCAAAAGTTTATTTAAGCAATTCAATCTTTTTTTCTATTTATTCTTCATTTTAATTTGCCCTATTTTGTTGTTTTACTTTTTGAGAAACTCAAGCAAAAATATGTTTTGATAAAATACATTCCCTACTCCATCCCCTTTACTTCACAGACTCCCCCTCTCATCATTTTCCTCCAAACTTTGTGATCTTTTAAAACTCACTGAATTTTCTTAATGTTGAATATATGTCTGTATATACAGACATCCACGGGAATATGAGCAGTGTCAGGGACTTCAACCAAAGAAACCTCCGCTCACTCCTCCATCAACTATCAGCCACGAGCTCTTAAGCTACAGGCAGAATATTATGAGCCTTTTTCTTATCCATACTGAGGTTTAGCAGGCTTCATATTTACATTCATAGACTGTGATCTCATGTGTACAACTGCCCTGTTGTGCCTGGAAAACACTTTCATGTCACTACAGTGAGTTAGTTGCCTTTTGGTTCAGTCTGACCAATATTTACCCATTTAATAATCCTTGCATTGTACCATTGTTTTATATGTAAGCATATCAAGATATGAATATTAGTCTGTAAGAAGTCTTCAATCAAGGGTTTGGAGTAAGTTAACATTATTCTCACTAAAGATTTTCCAAGGCATAGAGTATTTTGATAAAGACCTCCATAGCACTGAGGACCAATGAGACAGACAACAACAAAATACCACCCCCACACTTGCTGGAAGTGACTCAAACTTCATCTCCTTTATAATTTCATAGCCTATTTTTTAATTTCATCTGTTCGTGGAATAATATCCAACAATCTCAGAGGTTTTATTGTTGCCAAGATCTATTTTTATGAAAAAATAAGCAAAAAATATTATGCAAAAGGATATTATAATAGGGAAGAAACAGGTTTTTAAAGGTTAAATCCAAGTTGTATTTACTTTTAGCAAAAAAAAAAAAATGTGGCTGGTTTATTGTTATTATTGTTGTTTTTGTTGTTGTTGTTATGGTGGTGGTGGTGGTGCTGCTGCTGGTTAAAATCTGCCATGTTTCTCCTCTTTCAGAAGCACTTATCATTAAATGTCAATACTTATATAGCATTAGAAAGGATGTTTGGTAGCCATTCTTTTTGCCCCATGTTGGTAGACTTAAGAGAATTTGCCTATCTTTCCCTTTCCATTCACTGAATCCTTACTGAGTTCATGTCCTTCTCCCAACTGCTAGGGTATAGGCACTGTCGTCTCACCTAAGTGAAACAAGAAGCACTTATTCCATTCAGGCATTTTAAGTCCAGTCCAGAAACCAGGCCTGAGGCAATTAAGGTATAATGTTTACAGCAGAAAAGTATATGAGGCAATAAATACTCGTTGAGGTTGGTTAACCGCTGAAATGAAGGGATGATGTTTGATAACCACAGAAGCTATTTGTGGTAAATATAGTCCTAAACCATGAACACTGGTCCCGTTAGTTGATGGAGTTCTAAAAGCTGTAAGAAATGATTAAAAGTAACACGCTCATTTATTTTTTCTCGGTGAGAGATGTGAAAATGCTGAGTTGTTGCTTCTTTTTGAGAGTACATTCAGTACTTAATTTATATGCAAAGATAACTTCAAATAAAGAAAACAGTTTTGAATTTATTGCATATTATTTTATGTAATTATACAATTCTTTGATAATAATCTCATATATTTCCTTAGCAATATGAACACATGGTATGTCTATAGAAAGGGTAGGAATATGCTTTTTAAGTATGGAGAGTATCTGATGCATATACAAGCTGTTGTTTGTCTCTGTCTTCTTTAAATATTTTATGTTCTATTCTACTATTCCTGGAGACTGGCCTACTTTTTCTTGCTGGCTTTAAATCATACTCTGGCCTTCCACTTGTGTACTCTTTGCAAGGTCTAATGACAATCATTTTGCAGATTATTATGATAGGTGTGCCATGAGATTCCATATATTGCTTTCTTGTACTCTCAGTTTCCTAAATAACATTTACCTTGCTGTTTAAAGCCCATCACTTTTTGTCAATGTTTTCAGTGCTCAGACAGAGGCAGAGACAACTTCTACAAGTCCAAACGGTGGACTCACTGTAAAATTTTTGACTGTGAATGCTTAGACCATATAATGAAGTGACTGACTATAGTTTCACTGGGGCTATACCTACCTTGGTAAACAGGAAGCAAAAATTTGCATGAATAGAAAGCCCCATTTTCAGCAAGTAACAGTGACTTTTTTGTTGTTATTGCTAAAACTTTTTATTTATTTATATATTTATTCAATTTACATTCTGATAAGAGGTACCTCTCACCTCCTAATCTCCCCATCACATAGCCCTTCTTTCTAACCCACCTTCCCTTCTCCTCTGAGTAGCGGGATGCCCATCTGGGTACCACCTCATCCTGGCACATGAAGTAATTTAAGAATTAGGCACATCCTCTCCTACTGAGTCCAGACAAGGTTGCTCCCTTTGGGGAACAGTATTCATGAGCAGGCAACAGAGTCAGGGACAGACCCATTCCAGTTGTTAGGGGAACAGAATGAAGAACAAGCTGCACATTTGCAGCGTATGTACAGGGGTCTAGGTCTAGTCCATGGTGGCTCTTTGGTTGGTGGTTCAGACTCTAGAAGCCTCCAAGGGCCTAGGTTACTTAAACAGTGGCATTTAAAATGCCTGGAGGATGCTATGGATAGCAAGAGACATTACAAACAACAGTTAGAAATAGAAACAATTAACAAATTAAACAATGACAATGCAGAAAAATTCCAGGAATTTTGTTCCTTTTTCTTAAATATTCATTTATTTGTTCCCACTGTATTTTCCCTCTTACCATAAATATTCCTTTGGAGTATATATCAAACTACTAGATTATTTAATAGCTCATTATGTTATGTTTTAATTGTGTAGGTGTATGCATGTGCATGTGTTTCAAGTCTAATTTACATTTTCCCATTTTGAATGATTGTTGCTAACATTCGATCTGAAATTGCCCTTCCTGCCATTCTCTAGATTAGTACTCTGTGTTATTCTTCCAGACTTCAAATGACTATTTGTGAGAGCCTCTGTCTCCTTTGTCTATTTGTCTGTAGAGTCTATGTTAAGTAATGGAAAGAAAGTTTATTTACCATTTAAGGAACGTGGATCCACATCAAAGGCTTCCTGTATATTTAGTAAGGAAAGTTTAAGTGAGTGGTGGCTAATTCTTACTAGCATCCTGGTGGACCACTAACTATATTGACAAGATTTGACTGGCTTATTTACTGATGTGAAACAAAATATTTATTGAATAAAAGTACATAAAACATTCCAAATACTAAGGGTAGGTCATCTTCAAAGTGTGTGGGACCCCTTTTTCCTTCAGTGCTTTCAAAGAGAAACATTGTCCACAAAATCTCAGTTTTGAGTAGAATTAAGTAGTGCTTTGACAGGCTTCTTGCTACTATTGTCAAATAATTTAATCCATATTTATTCAGACTACTAAATAAAATATAGAATTTTGATGATATAACTTGAAGGCAACATTCTCTTACAGGACATTCCATTCTACTGAAAGCATACAACAGATATATAAAAATAAGGTAATGAAAGCCCATATTTGATTCATTGTACTCTAATTATTTAGTTAAACAACTATTTGGATGGTTAAGAAATGAAAGAAATCTCCTGGACATATAACCAAAAGATGCTCCAACATATAATAAGGACACATGCTCTATTATGTTCATAGCAGCTTTATTCATAATAGCCAGAAACTGGAAACAACCCAGACATCCCTCAACTGAGGAATGGATACAGAAAATGTGGTACATTTACACAATTGAGTACTACTCAGCTATTAAAAACAATGAATTTATGAAATTCTTAGGGAAATGGATGGATTTGGAGAACATCATCCTGAGTGAGGTAACCCAATCACAAAAGAACATACATGGTATGCACTCTCTGATAAGTAGCTATTAGCCCAGAAGCTCAGAATGTCCAAGATACAATCCACAAACCACAAGAAACTCAAGAAAAAGGAAGATCAAATTGTGGATACTTCAATCCTTCTTAGAAGGGGGAACAAAATATCCATGGAAGGAGTTACAGAGACAAAGTGTGGAGCAGAGACTGATGGAAGGGCAATCCAGAGACTGTTCCACTTTGGAATCCTTCCCATATTCAATCATCAAACCTAGACACTATTGTGGATGCCGGCAAGTGCTGGATGACAGGAGCCTGATATAGCTATCTCTTGAGAGGCTCTGACAGTACCTTCCCAATACAGAAGTAGAGGCTCATAGTCATCCATTGGACTGAGTACAGGGTCCCCAATGAAGGATCTAGAGAAAGGACCCAAGGAGCTGAAGGGTTTGTAGCCCCTTAGGATGAACAACAATATGTACTAACTAGTACCCTCAGAGCTCCCAGGGACTAAACCACCAACCAAAGAGTACACGTGGTGGAACTAATAGCTCCAGCTGCATATGTAGCAGAGGATGGCCTAGTTGGTCATCAGTGGGAAGAGCGGCCCTTGGTCCTGTGAAGGTTCTTTTCTACAGTGTAGGGGAATGCCAGGGCCGGGAAGCAGGAGAGGGGGGGTTGGTGAGCAGGGGGAGGGGAGAGGGAGCAGGGATTTTTTATTTTATTTTATTTTTTTCTTTTTATTTTCTTTTTTTCAGAGGGGAAACCAGGAAACGAGATGTCATATGACATGTAAATAAAGAAAATATCTAGAAAAGAAAAGAAAAGAAAAGAAAAGAAAAGAAAAGAAAAGAAAAGAGAAGAAAAAAGAAATGAAGGACATACCTGTAGAAGATAAATATTACTTCAAATGATAATAGTTCAGAAACACAAAGTGCAAAATGGTATATTCAGGGTAACCAGGAGAAAAATACATGAAACTAGTTCAAAAATAAGGATTATCTCTAAAAATGAGATTCTCTGTCGAATAAAAATTTACAAGTTCAAAACTCTGGTTTAAGAGTTTTGAACTTGTAAATTTTAGAAATTTTTAAGAGTTTTGAACTTGTAAAATTTTAAGTTACTACTCAGGATTCTCTATGCAATTCACAGTAACAAAATTTTTAATTTTCTTTGATGTTTTAATTGATATGGAAGCACATGCTAGCTTAATACTTTGTGTTTAAATAGAATCAAGTTCTCATGCAGCAAAGTGTCGATTTTTGTGGGGGAAAAAACAAATCCTGTATGATGCTGACTTCAGCTCCAGTTTTTCCTCCCATGTCCTATCAAATGCTTCCTCACCTGTGGCCTCCTTGGCAATCATGTTGGTCAATAGTGTGCAATTCGTGTCTGCTGAGACTCATGTTTGGGATTCGTGGATTAATTCGTAATGATATATACATATGCTTTAATGTTTCTACTGTACAGTAGGGTTTTCCAGCCTTCTTTTTCATACAATGTGCAATGAGTGGCCAAAGACAAGTACACACCGCCTTAAAGAATTACCAAGGTGATTTCCACGATGTTTCAGGGCTAGTACGTCTCAAAATCATGACTGTTATATGACCAGCACTAAGTAAGGAAAGGAACTTTAGGAAAGGAACAATGTGACACTACAGTTTTATTTTATTTGGGTACTTCATCATTAAGAGAACAGGAGAAATAGGTGTTTTCCTTGAAATATTTTTCCATAAATTAAAAACTGATGTGTCTGTGTGTATGGTGTGTGTGTGTGTGTGTGTGTGTGTGTGTGTGTGTGTGTGTGTGTGCGAGCATGATTATGTGTGTGACTGAGGCTACATGTACAGAGGTGAGAAAATTAGGCCTCACCTTCCATGTTGGTTGAGATGAGGACTGTTATTCTGTTATTGGCTTTGTTCACAGGGCTAGCTGGCCTATTTATTTCTACTTCCAATCACCATCTAGGAGAGCTAGGATTACAGAGGTATGAATTGTCAAATATGGCTTTTCATGGATCCTAGGATCCAATTTTAGGTGCTTCCAAGGCAAATTTTTCACTGATCTATTTCCCTAGTCCTATTTTCGATAATTTATATATGTAGAATATAGTACATAATTGTATACACATATAATTATTATATATGTATAATCTTTATCAAAAATAATATCAATAATCTACATTTTCATATGAGAATCCAAACTGATGTTTTATAGCAGTGTACGTCTGCATTAATCTACATGATGCTTGAAATAGTCTTCTGGCAAGGCATACCAAACAAAATACATACATTTTATAGGAAAATTGCTAATTGCCACTACAACATTGAATTTAGTAATTTCTATGTTTTATGTGCCTACTTTCTCTAATGACTATCATAGACATAGCTGGAAATAATGCCACATATGAGCTTCTAACTTCTCTGTTTCCAGGAATTATAAACTTACCTGGATTTATTTTAACTATTCCTCACTAAAGAGAAAAAAAAAAAAAAAAA
>JADRCC010327884.1:4304-16173 GCA_019843855.1 Hylomyscus alleni | reverse complement strand
CCCCCCCCTGTCCACAGGAGGATGTGGATCTGGTTCCCAGACCTGACTGTCAGCTCCTTAAGAGCAAGGACTGTGTGTCTGTGTCATATCTCCAGCCCCTTAGAGTATGTGGTGTATGGTAAGAATTCAATAAATAAACATTTAGTAACTGCCCCTGGAGTGGTTCTGAGACCTCCTCCTAGAAGTTATTTGGCAGCCGGGTGGTGGTGGCGCATGCCTTTAATCCCAGCACTTGGGAGGCAGAGGCAGGCGGATTTCTGAGTTCGAGGCCAGCCTGGTCTACAGAGTGAGTTCCAGGACAGCCAGGGATACACAGAGAAACCCTGTCTTGAAAAACCAAAAAAATAAAAAAAAATAAAAAAAATAAGAAGTTATTTGGCACTCTATAGAAGTGTACAGTCTTTTCTCCCATATCCTGTGTATACATGGTATGTGTGTGTGTGCAAACACCTTAGTACATATGTGGGGGTCAGAGGATAACTCTGTAGGGTCAGTCCTGTCTTTCTACCTTCATGTAGGTTTGTGGGATTCAACTCAGGTGATCAGGTGTGTATAGCATGCACCTCTACCCACTGAGCCATCTCGCCAGCCCCCAGCATTCTGAGATTGTGACATGACGTTGTCAGACATACATTCATAGCCATCCTGGGACATAGCCCAGTGGATACATTGAACATGCCTTCTATGCCTTAATTTCCCCCTTTGTCAAATGGAAGCACTGGGCTATGAATTAGTTTCTTCTATGCTACTGTTACCAAAATGACTGACAGAAACAACTTCAAGGAAGAAAGATTTTGGCTCATGGTTTCAGTGGTACCTATCCTTCCTGATGGGGAGGATATGGTAGCACACAGCAGCTCACATTGTGGAAGCCAAAGAGCAAGGAAAGAGAACAGGAAGGGGCAAAGCAAAATATAGCTTCAGAAGCCCAGCGCCAGTGACCTACTTCCTCCAGCCAGGCCCCACCTCTTTACAGTACGAACACCAAAGATTTATCCATTCCTTACAAGGGGCCTCAGGATCGGTCTCTCAAAACCACCATCGCAGACATACTCTGCAGTGTGCTTTATTGACCTGAGTTATTTTTAATCTAGTCAAGCTAAGAATCTGCATGAACTATCACAGAGCAGACACTCGTGGACATTTTCCATCCCAATCTGTGAGTCTCTGCAGCACTCTAACTTGCTTGTCCTTCCCAAGGCAGCCCACACATTCACACGCCCCGTACCCTCGAAATGATGCCCTGGGGCGCTTGTGTACCTGTGCACTTGGTTCTCCAGCCCCCGCATGGTAATCATGGACAAATCAGTCCCTGACAGGTTCAAAGAGCAACAAGAGGTGGGCTTGTGATGTGCTGGAAGATGGAAATTGTCATTTCTTCCCCTTCAAGACCCAAGGGGCTGACAAATCTTACCCTTGTCACACCCAGGAGGACTGGGAAGGGCAAAGAGTCCAGATCTTTGTTATCTGTGACACCTGGAAGTTTTAATTTTTTAAAAAAAATGGCATTATTTTATTTAAAAAAATTCATATTCTTGCACCTGAGGCTGAGTTAAATACCCTAAATGTCAGTTATTTAGTTCTACAAAAATAAAAATAAAACAATCTCTTCCCCAAAGAAGTCTCCAGAAAGCAGCCTAGTTGATGTTTACACATCCCATCCCTTTGTCAGGCTACCCGCCATTTATCAATGTAATGACCTTACAGGAGGCCCAGGAAGGTCTGTGGTAACAGAGCTTGCCCCCCTGGCTACATTGTGGCTTCTTAAATTAAGTAGAATTGTTTGGTTTCTTAAAAGAAATAAATAATTGCTCAAAAAGTAAAATCTCATCCATCAATTGTGAGCCCCTCTTATTGTCATGAAGATCCATGGAGATGCCATAGTCATGTGTCTGGAAATGTCTAACACCATTCCCTTAAAGCCACACAGTTCATCTGCACCATATGAAGAACGAGTTCCCTCTCCCTGCCTTGACCATTTAGCAGAACTGCAGCCACCCAGATGTTCCCACCTTCTGAAGTGTAACCCATATCCCAGACTGTCCACTCAATAGCACCTGTCAATCACTTTGAGTGGCATTACTAGCATCTATGTGGACCCCAGCCCTCAATTATGACAGCTGCCAAGCTAGTCTACAGCAGCAGTAGAGCACACTCTAGTGTCAGCAATTGGCAGAAGTATAGCAAAACCAGAGCCAATCAAAACAGGACTTATCCCAACCTACCTGACTGTGTCCTCTGTGATGAGACCCAGTGGGCTCCCAATTAGAGGCATTCCACACAGAGGAGGAGTTTAGCAGGTTTCCAAACCCCCAGCATGGCTTCTCTCGACTTCTCCCTCATCACTCCACTTTTAATGGACTCATAAGTAGTGAGCAGATTGTCTTGCTGAGTGTGAGGAGCGGTCTAATCTGGGAAGCTGATACACTCTGGTGTCAGCACAGCAGGCCAGGCCTGGCTCCTCCCTCTGCCCACCAGGCACCTGCTCACCTTAGCACTAGAAGCTAGGGCAAGAGATTCCACCACACAGAATTCACCACTTTTATATAGGCATACTACTATAATATTTCTCCTATGAAGGGTAGGTTTCTCTTTTCTTAGCTGTCCCTTCCTGGGTAGAAAATTCTACCCAAGGTGGACCTGAGTCTTACAATCTTCATTCTGTTTCCTCAGTGCCCATAGAGAAGAGCCTCAGAAAACGTTAAGATCTTCCTTCTTCTTTCCCTTGGGATCCCTACAATTAGTTGCACTGATCAAATAGGTCTTGTCCATAGTCCCTCTCTGCTCCTGGCCTAAGCCAGCTCTCTGGGACTATCGACTGACTTGCCCTCTCTGGGACTATCGACTGACTTACCTTTCCTTGCTGCTGGTCTCTAGACCTGGCCTCTCCTGCCACACTTTTTCATTCTGTTGCCCACAGCCTGAGCTGAGCCACTGGTGCACTGCTGGTGTCTGGATTTTGAAAGTCGTCACAGAGGACTCACTTGCAATGGGTTTCTGCTTGGCTCCTTAGCTGGAGCTGTGAGGGGTCTGCAGTTTTCCCTGTCATCGTTTCTGTTTGTGATGGTCTGTTTATAAGTAGAGCAGATTCAAGGTAATCCCTGAGACTGTGGTCCTTAGTGGCATTCTGCTGTGCTTTCCAGAGCAGGAGAAAAAGGGATGGGGTTTCTGTTAGCTCCAGGAAAAGCAGAATCTGTAAATCACACAGACCAGTAACCTGGTTAGGTGGTGTGTTTATCTCAGCAGTGCAGCAGTCTGGGATGGTTTTAGGCTGCATCCTGTCAGGCCTGGTCCAAGGAGGTGGTTGC
Source organism: Hylomyscus alleni (assembly GCA_019843855.1). Classification (NCBI taxonomy): domain Eukaryota; kingdom Metazoa; phylum Chordata; class Mammalia; order Rodentia; family Muridae; genus Hylomyscus; species Hylomyscus alleni. Next base: position 12,865 of record JADRCC010327884.1, on the reverse strand, counting down.
TATTATATTTAGAGAAGAAGCCCATCTCAGAAAGTGCATTCTATATCCATCCTGTGGTGTGGTAGCTCCTCTTGACATTTCAGTCCACCTCCATGACTCTCAAGCAGGTGGGACTTTTTTGACTTTTTCCTCTTCTTTGGCTTTGTTTCCAGAAAACGGGAAGAGGAAAACAAGAGGAAGGAAGCTGAACAGCAGAAAGGGCAGCTGGACACAGATCCTCCCAGATTCCAAGTCCTCCCCTGTCCACCCAGCCCTCAGAATGAGCCCAGCAAGCAGAGTGCAGCCCCTAGCAGACAGCCACCTGCTAGCCACACTGTCCAGGACCCTGACCCAGAACACAGCAGGCCTCCGGGCCGATGTCCAGGCAGAGCCTCACACAGGGATTCTTCCTCAGACCTTCAGGGAGCAGCCCCCAGAAAGCCAAGTGGTAAGTTGGACTGTGCGCTCTGACGGCAGCCCACGGACTGGGCTTTTGACCTGGCACTTATTACAGAAGTACTGAGGTTGCCCTGGTGTGCTCGGTGTTGTCTCCTTTGGTTCTCGGTCTTCTGCTTCTTTTTCTTGCCTCGCTATAGTTCACGGGAACACTTTTTAGGCTTCTGTCCGAAGTGATCTGTGGTGTTTTAGTGTATTGTTTTTGTCTAGCTCTGTGGCTCTGGATATTACTCAGGTGACTTGCTTCAGTATGCTGACATCGCCATGTCACCACTGAACAAAGTGTTGAAACTACTCTCTCACTTAGATTGCTAGCTTTTTAACTGTCCTCGCTGAGACTACTCACACCAGGCTGCTCAGAATCGCTTGTAACTCCATCTGCAGAAGAACTGACTCTGTCTTCTGAGCTCTGTGGGTATGTGCACTCAACACTATATATCCCCACCCCATGGATACATAAATACACTTAATCTTTAAAATAAATCTTTAACTGGTGAAGATCAGCTGTTACCATCTTCATTTCAGTCATCAACTCTTTCTGTCATTCTGTTGATATCTCTTCTTTCTGATGCTCTGAGATCCCTACCCTTATCATTCTCCTTCGGACTGAAGGCCTTTCTCTTCAGGTCTACTCACAACATAGTCTTGGTATTTTTCCTTTTTTGAGTATGCTGTTATCACTTTCTCACGGAGTCAATCAGCCAGACCTAGACTCCATGCTTAGCCATTGTTTTTATCATCTTATGTCCCTTCCTTCTGGACTCCTGGAAGAGGAAGCCATTGTCATTCACAGTGCTCCTACTCAGGAATATTCCTGGGTAGCATGTCCCTCCTGTCTTCAAGATGTTCATTATTTTTAGTTTTCAAAAGGTCAGTATGTCTTACTGTGGGTTTCTGATTTATCCTATTTGTAGTTCATTTGGTGTCAAGAGTCCCCAAGACTCAGTTGGTGGGAGAAACTCACAACATTCAGGCGTATAGTACAGTTGTACTCAGAGCTATGATATCCTGTTACAATACCCAACACAAAATCAGCAAAGTTTCTCCACACAAAGGCCAGAGGAAACCAGAAGCAGGCTTCTAGAAAGTCTCTCCTAGGCGTCACATGTACACACAAATACACACATATACACACACATACACACACACACAGAGTTACTTCAGCAGTAAATTGTAATGACCAGTTTTACAACCTTTAGTCTTCCAGAAAAGCTCCCTTGAGCCTAGGACTCCATGATTTTGCACAGAAGTACTCTTGCTTAGTGTATACCCAAGTCCCGACTCCCAGAAGGAAAGTGGGTATTCATCATGGACCCAGTGTTTGCACAAAGCAGTTTCGGCACTTTGAACTATTCTTCCAAATTAGAGTGATGAGAGGCTTCCCAAATCTACAGGCAACTGCTGATAAGGTTTTTAAAAAGCAAGCAGATCTTAGTGTAAGTTATTATGAAGAGGTCTCTGAGATCTCACTGTCACTTAGTTTGTCTCTCTGGACCTCAGTAAACTTAGCTATAAAATGGGAGGATAGTGTTTGTCCTACAAGGTAGTTAATGGATAGAAATAAACAATCTAGGATTTATTCTGGCCCATGACCCACAGATCTTTAGTAACCAGCATTTGTACTAAGACAAGTTTTTAATCTAACCATACATAACTGTCAAAATGTTTCTGGGATTCCATTGTCTACTACAGTGTCAGTGTATCCCCATGGTAAACCTCAAGTCATGTGGTGGTTTATTCACTCACTGATTCATTTAGCTGACATTGCCCATGATGTGGCCGCCATGTTAAATTCTTGGAGTTCTTCTTAGGGCCTTGCACTTAATATTGTCTCTGTTACTGTGTGAATAAAAAGTGCTTCTTTAGCACAACCACATCCCCTCTCTAAACAAGGCTGTGCTTCTGAGTTCTATGGCCATCCCTCTCCTTGCCACACCTGTTCTGAAATTCATCCTCACAGCTATCACTGGCATTCTTGTCTACCGTTCCCAGCAGACTGCAACATCTGTAAATACAGATTGCTGGTGTCGTCTACTGCTGGGTGACACACTGCACTAAAACTTAAGTTGCTTAGAACCCCAAGTCATCATTCCCCGGGCTTCTGTGGGCTTACCAGTTCCTTAGCAGGCTTTCATGGGCTTCTGTGGCTTACCAGTTCCTTAGCAGGCTTTCACGGGCCTTGCCCTGTGGCTTCCTCAGGTGGAGAGCAGGTTGAATTGCATTGTCTCAGACAGGCTGCCTCAGGTGTCTGGAAGCCATGCTGCTCTCACTTGGAATTCCAGGGCTCTGTTACATGTCCTTCCATCCACCAGCAAGCTAGACCTACACCCTACACATTATTCTTGGGAGACAAAGGCAGAAACTGCAAGACCTTTAAGAAACAAGCTGTAGAATGCACATGCCACACTCTGTTAATCAACAAGAGTTTTCAGACATCCTGGACTAAGCAATGTGACAAGAGACTCCCACTTTGTATGGGATGAGAGGAACTTCTGGCTATTGAGTGGTCACATCTCCATTCGGGTCATAGCTTGTTCATGTGTTTATGACATGAGAGGTAATCTTACTTACTCCTATCTCTGACCCAAAATCTCATCCCAACAATCGCATCATCAGGCTCGAAGTCCAAGTGTGTTGAAGGTTCCCATGTGGGACTCTTTCAGTTCAAATGTCATCCAACCAATAAAGATGCATTGTCCATGTTCTCACATGCCTGAGTCATGTCAGTGATGTGAGAACAGACCAGCACAGCTGATGGTCTTGTTCAGGTGGAGTAGGAGGCCCAGCTAGCCACAGCCCATGGCAATTCAGAAAGCCTGTTCGTCGGATCACCAGGCCCTGCCCTGTCAAGGCTTCATCAGACTCCTCAGGGGCCCCTTGTGCCCTACTCTTGAGAAGTCCCTCCTTTTCGTAAGAAACAGCCCAAGTCTGAAGCAGAATGGCTTTCTTAGCCTGCTTCTTGCCTACAGAAAATGGACTCCCTGGGCTTCTCTGTGTTCTAAACTGTCTTCCCATTTCAAGCTCATGGTGACCTCTGTGATGTGAGTATCTCAGGAAGACTCTCTGCAAAGTCTATTTCATGGTCTGAAAACTGTATCCATAATTCTTTCCCAAACAGGCTTCCTGTGTGTCTCAGAATCCTCTGAGAGGATGTTCTGAGGCTCTTAGAAGTCTCAAATGCTCCATTTTATAAAAAGCAATGCAGACATTCTTTTGGCTTGATCTTTATCTCAAGACCATCTCTCTGAGACGCCATGTCTCAGAATAAAATATTGAAGTTTTATTCTTATCACACATCCTGAGATCTTTTGTTTTTTTGTTTTGTTTTGTTTTCTGTAAATTCTGTATGATGTTCATTCTTTATATTCCTTTCTTCCCACACTTGAGCATCTGCAGCTTTGTTGTTTGTTGCATTTATTTCTCTTTAATGAGACTTCTCCAACAAAATATAGTTTTAATTTTAACATCCAGTAAGTAAATCCATGTTTGTTATATGCATTTCATGATTAAATAAACTTAGAGATTTATTTAGAGTGTGCGTGCGTGCGTGCGTGCGTGCCTGTGTGTGTGTGTGTGATGGTGCACATGTGGAGGTGAGAGGACAATTTGTAGGGATCTTTTTCTGTCCACTATGTGTGCAGATGAAGAGACAGAAAATAAAGACAAGGTCATACCACAAATTCTACCTATGCTCTTAGTGAAGCTGAGCAGAAAGGAAGGAATCCAAACCAACCAACAACAATTACTTCATGTAACATAGAAGCAAACCAGAGCTACTAAACCTTTGTAAGTCTTGCCTCCAAGCCTGAGGACCTGAGGGGTTCAATCCCAAAAACACAGTTGCAGCTTTAAAGGCAATCAATACTTTTTCCTGCCATCAGACCACCTAGCAGCATCTCCAAGTTCACTGGGTAGTGTCATATCTCCTAAGTTACTGTAGGAACTGTGCTCCCAGTCCTTGTGCACTGAAGGTTTCCCCTTCTCCAGACTCCAGCCGAAGTTCAACCCCCGGTCCCCCCACCCCCGCTTTCACCACCTCACTATAGTCTCTCCATTGCCCTAGCAGTTTCTGCTCAGCCAGTTCCAAAGTCAATGTCAAGGGCCTCTATTAGGGCAGCACCGTTCTGAGGGTCACCTGGGCTCACTTGCTAGGTGCTAGAGGCAGGGTTGACTGGGTGGTGCTGCTCTTGCAAATGATACATGATGTTTATAATATGTAATCTCATATCTCTCTCTCAAATCTCTTCTGTATGGCCTGTCATTGCGTAAGTCATCTTCATTAGTGCTCAAAGAGAAGGCAGAAGTTGTATGGCCTGAAAGTATACACTCCAGAACATTCACATCACTTCTGCTACATTCTGCTCTTGGGCCAAGATTTAAGGAAGTGACAGTTCAACTTCTCCTCTGAGTAGATGACACTCCACGGTGACATTGCACAGGCTTGTGGGGGGGGGGGTTGGCCCCACCTGCATCCCAGCCCATTCTCTCATAACTGTGAGGAGCTGTGTCAGTACCCAGCACTTCACAGGGTTTCTGACACTACAAAATAATCGAAGAAGTAGTTGGGTAAACTATTGGGCTGGTGACCCAGAAGTAAAACACCAGTGCCCAGCCATAAACAGAAAGTCTTTAGTGGGTACATGCTCTTACAGATGAGCTGCCCAGGTCACTCAGTCATTCACACGTTCATTTAGCAAACTTTGGAGCCCATACTGTCCCAGCTGTGCTGAATTAGCAGTCAAGGCTGCAGACCACGTCACTGCATTCTTCCCTCCAGCTGTGAGCACACACTGATTTCCCCAGGAGCCTCATGTGCACAGTGCAGCTCTGCTGATGTGCTGCTCCTCTGCAGACTCTGAGTGAGTGCATGGGACAGGGCAGTGCACACCAGCCTTCTTCTAAAGTACTCTGCCATAAGGATACTGCAAAGCCAGGCAGGAGTGCTGTGGACTTGACAGAGTTATGATGGTGGCCTTTGACACTTTCTGATAAGCATTTATTCTGTCCTTTAATCACATTGCTACTAGGTAGACTCCCCCAGGGACCCAGTGCTGTGACACTATGAATAGACTCCATCACCAAGGCAACTTAAACAACCGTTTACTGAGGCTTACAGTTTCGGACAATGAGTCCATGGCCATTGTGATGGGATCATGACAGCAGGCAGGCAGGCATGGGACCAGAGCAGAGAGAGAGCTAACTGGGAATGGGGTGCTCTTTTGAGAGCTCTAAGCCCACTCTCTGTGATGAAGGCCACACCTCCTAACCTCCCCCAAACTGGGGAGCACATGTTCAAATGTTTGAGCATATAGAAGCCATTCTCATTCAAACCATTATAATCTATTCTCTTGCAAATGATACATGATGTTTATAATATGTAATCTCATATATCTGTGTATACACTTGTTCTCACTTGGTCTGCTGACTTAACTCATGAGCCTATATATTTCTGGCTGAGAACTGAACACTGATAAAAAGCAATGGAAGAAACTTGTACTCAAAGCTGATATAAAACCTGACAAGGTGAGAACGCAATTCAAGATGCCCGTGGTCTGTCCCCAGAGCTCAGATACTGCTGCGAGTCTCTTTTGTCCCCACGGGCAAGGCTGTCCAGGGTCCCAATCCCAAAGAACACTTCTTAGCAGGTTCTAGGCCGAAAGACTGACCTCCAGACCTTGGGATCTGTGACCCTAAGGGCCTTCTGCATCACTCTGCTCACAAGAGACTCCTGGATCTTGCTTGTTGTTATTTCTGCCTGGTTAGCTCAACACGTCCTATGGCTGCTATCATTTATTCTGAATTTCATGTCCTCAGTGGAGCACGTGTCAGCTCTGCCTTTTTAAAGTGGAAGTCCCTTCCTGACGCTTACACTGGTGCTATGTGCATTGAGAAAATACGAAGCACTGCTTTATGTGTCAAGTTCACTTTTTTCAGACATACCTTTTGCATATTTTTAAGTGCATGTGTGTTTACCCAATTTCCAAGAGACCCAATCCTGCCATGTGTACATCAGTTATTGTTCAAGGCAGACTGCTTGCTTATACATTTTATAGTTTTTTGACTATGATATCATCCTCAGAAGACACCCTCTGTGTATGTAGGCTTAGTTGAGGATGTTGCATATGCTTTTGTGGGACATTCTGGGATAACTCATCCTGAGACCAGTTTGTGAATTAATGTCTCATATGGTTAAGAAATACACACCAGGGCTGGAGAAATGGCTCAGCAGTTAAGAGTGCTGACTGTTCTTCGGAAGGTCGTGAGTTCAATTCCCAGCAACCACATGGTGGCTCACAACCATCCATAAAAAGATCTGATGCCCTCTTCTGGTGTGTCTGAAGACAGCTACTTACATATACTTACATATAATAATTAATAAATCTTAAAAAAAAAAGAAATATACACCAAACCCACATGGAATACAAGACTGGTTGCAAGTTCACAAGAGAGACTTGGCCCATTTGGAGTCTAGGTTGAGACACATCTTCTTCATCTCCTAGTGCCAGCGAGCACACTTTAATATGGGTTGTTACTTCCAATAGGTAGAGCCCTTCAGGAGCTCTGTCTCCTTCCAGGGTCTTCACTCCTGTTAACCTTCTGCCTACAAGGCTTTGTTTTAACACAGCCAAGTATACAATAATACCACCTCATACCTGCTATACTGCCGGACAATGGTACATTCACATTACACCCTTGTCCTTCTGCCTTTCATTGTTTATTTCCTGGAAGGCAAGAAGATGCCTCTAAAAGGATGATCCTGCCATCCTAGGAAGTGACAGCAGAGTGCTTTCAGGCTGCCTAACCCATCAGGTTGTTAGAAGAGATGAGTTTTGTTCTGATCACATTACCATGGTTACTGTGATGCTAATGAATGTGTCTGCATCTCTCCTGTGAATAAACGAATAGAAGTGTCCTCATCTGGGAGTTTCAGACACTGACTGCTATTCTCTTTCCTTGTCTACCCAAGAAACACCCAGGGAGCACTGCAGAGACCCCTCTGCCTGTGTGCACCCCAGATCCTGCGAAGGTGGTGATAGCTCCAGGTACCAGGGAACATCCTCTGTGGAGAAGTGCAGAGGTGAGACCAATGGCAAACACCCAAGGTGTGAGGAGAGGCCAAGTAGAGCCAGGCAGCCCTTGTCCACTGGGTCAGCCCAGCCTGCTGAGAAAGGAGAGGACTACAGCCCTGCACTTGCAAGTGCTTCCCAGCAGGACCGCCCCAGGAAGCACAGCAAGAAACAGGACAGGGCACCTAGGCCCAGAGGTGCTTCCCAGAAGAGCCGCACCCATCAGCTCAGAGACAGGTGCTCCCCAGCTGGGTCCAGCCGGCCTGGCAGTGCCAAAGGGGAGGTTACCTGTGCTCAGGAGAGTTCCTTCCACCGTCACACACCAAGAAACAAGATGGCCCAGGACAAGCTGATAGGAGGGGTCACCCCAAATTTGCCGCTCAGCACAGAAGAGCTGAGGTCAGGATGCAGGAAGCTTTCTGAGGACCTATGTGCATCTGCAGAGAAGGCCGTGGCTCATGGCCCCCCACCTGCCCAGAGTGTGAATATTCACCTTCTTCCTGTAGAGCAGCGCCTGCTGATAATCCAGAGGGAACGAAGCAGGAAAGAGCTGTTTCGACGAAAAAACAAGGCAGCGGCAGTTATCCAACGAGCTTGGCGAAGGTAGGAGGGCAAGGGGCTGCAATCTGCTTCAGTTCTGACATTTTGACTCTGCTATCTGATGTTGCAGTGAGCTCAGGACAGTGAGGTCTGTCTTCAGGATAAAGGCAGTTGGATGGAGCCTTTTCATACGAGGTATGCCTCACCCTCCCAGCACTTTACATGGTGCAAGTGAAATGGAAGAGGAAAGTGCCTAGGACAGGGCAGTCACACCACCCAGCTTCCACTGCAGCTCTGACAATTACCTGTGCCTCCCTTGACCCTCCGTTTTCCCATTTTGGAGGTGGGATTTGTCAACCCTTGCACCTAATGTTTATGATAGGCAGGCTGCTATGATGAGATAATGTATGCTTTGTTAACTCTGGTACAGCATATACAAGAGCTCTTTTTAAAATTTGTATTTTAACATTTAGTGTGTGTGTGTGTGTGTGTGTGTGTGTGTGTGTGTGTGTGTGTGTG
>JADRCC010327875.1:0-29166 GCA_019843855.1 Hylomyscus alleni | reverse complement strand
ATTGATAATCAGAAAAAAACATTTTGAAATTTTAAAAAGATAATAGTTTTACTGTAAAATGGGAGACATCTTGTAATCATAACTTTCTTCGGATTATTTGAATTTAATTTTAAAGGGCCTTTATTAAGCGATTTGTTTCAATTGTTTGGAGATTATATATCATTAGTTTTAGTGAAATGAAAGTACCTTAATTTTATTATTTAGTTTACAGACAGTTCTTCTGACACTGGTAACAGCAGCTGTGGAGAGATGTGAAGCCTTTGTTCTGACTTCAATAGCCTAATTGTAAGATACTACCGACTATATAGAATGGTGTAGGAATGAAAAAGCACATCCCACATGGAATATTACAGGAAGAAGGGTCTCTACATGTTAAGAAGATGTCGGCTTGTGGAGTTGAAGAACTCTTCTTTAAATCCAGTATATATCAAAGGCAGTGAAAAAAAGGAGTAAAAAGTCCTCCAGAGGAACGTACTTCCCTATCTTGCATTCTGGTTTTGTTTCTTTGTTTGTTTGTTTGTTTGGTTGATTTGTTTATGTTTGTTGTTGTCAATTATAAAATTATGATTTGTTTGCCAAAATAAAAACTTTTTTAGATTCAAACCAACTCCTCATCCATGTTATTTGCTTGTTGTCCAGTTTTCTTCGCAACCACACTACCTATTCACAGGATCCTCATTTCTCCCACAAATAGAAGCAACAGACAGACCACAAACCTTCTTACAATCTGATGCTAAAGAAGTTTTCTTTACTTCTGTATTAGTCAGGTACTGTCAGAGCCTCTCAGGAGACAGCTATATCAGGTTGGATTGTCTTTCCTTCAGTCTCTGCACCATAGTTAGTCTGTGCAAAAATTTCCATGAGTATTTTGTTCCCACTTTTAAGAAGTCTGTATGTCCCCTGGGGTATCCTAGCCAGCAGGACAAAAGACATAAGATCCCAATCCTTCCTAAGCAGCTGAATCAGGCCTTGTTTATTTTACTTTGAAGGAAAGTTACATTGGGTAGGGATAAACAGACAAAACATCACAAGGGATTAAGAGAGAGAGAGAAGGAACAACCTTTTATCCTGAGTGAATGTTAATTGCCACTAAGTCCTGAACCTAGATAAACCCATGCCAATGTTACAGAGAAAGTCCGAGACCCCAGGCCAAATAGGCCCAAGGTAAAATTATAAAATTACCTTCCTAAACCAGTGGGAGAAAAGGCAGGATTCCCTTCAAGGCAGGAATGCCTCCCAGGAATGCCCCCAACTGCTCCGGAGGCAGCTGCTTTTATAGACCTGAATGACATCATAACTGTCAGACGGCTAAGACTGTTTCTAATTGGTCAAGCCAAATGAGACACAGTTGGCCACGCCCCCAGCCTGTCCAACTGCTGCTTGGCTTTCTTAAAGAGACAGCTTTCTGAAGCTGCCAACTGCTGCTTGGCTTTCTTAAAGAGACATGCTCACTACAAAGAAGGAATAAAGTGTCCACATTTTGGTCTTCCTCCTTCTTGAGTTTCTTGTGGTTTATGGATTGTACTTCATGTATCCTGGTCTTCTGGGCTAATATCCACTTATCAGAGAGTGCATACCATGTGTATTCTTTTGTGATTCAGTTACCTCACTCAGGATGATATTCTCCAGATCCATCCATTTCCCTAAGAATTTCATAAACTCATTGTTTTTAATAGCTGAGTAGTACTCGACAATTTCTGTATCCATTCCTCTGTTGAGGGACATCTGGGTTGTTTCCAGTTTCTGGTGTCCCCAGTGAAGGAGCTAGAGAAAGGACCCAAGGAGCTGAATAGTTTGCAATCCCTTAGGAAAAACAACAATATGAACTAACTAGTACCCTCAGAGCTCCCAGGGACTAAACTACCAACCAAAGAGTACACATGGTGGGACTAATTGCTCCAGCAGCATATGTATAGCAAAGGGTGGCCTAGTCAGTCATCTATGGGAGGAGAGGCCCTTGGCCCTGTGAAAGTTCTGTGCCCCAGTATAGGGGAATGCCAGGACCAGAAAGCAGGAGAGGGTGGGGTGGCGAGCAAGGAGGGGGTAGGGAACAGGGGTTTGTTCTTGTTCTTGGTTTTTTTGTTTGTTTGTTTGCTTTTTTTTGTTTATTTTGGAGGAGAAACTGGGAAAGGAGATATCATATGACATGTAAATAAAGAAAATATCTAATAAAAATAATTTAAAAATACACAAAAAAGTTTCCTTTAAATCTCTAAGGTGAGCAAGTTTCTACACCAGATTCACATCCAATGTCAAGGATATATTAGACTTCCTTAAGGTCCCATGGTCCAAAGTTGGTATGCCCCTTCTGGGTTTCTAGTTAGCTACCAGATCTAGTTTATAAAGATGACAAAACCATTGTCTCACTCAGGAAAATTCATATCTTATGTATTCTTAAGTATTTTTAGTATTTCCACAGTTTAAACAGATTTGAAACATTATTTTCTCTTTCCTATTTGGTCAGTTCTGTGAAGAAAAGTTAACTGTTATCCTACAAAAAACTTGTGTTTGTTTTTTTATATATATATTTTATGTACTTTTTATCTGTTTCTCATTTTATTTTTATGCCATCACATGAATAAATTCTGTATCATTCCACAATCTCGGTTGTAATAGCTAATATTGTTTCACTTACTAATATTCAATTCTTACTCATGTTTACTGTGTACAGTTCATCTAGCATCTTAAAGCCATCCTTACCTACTTTAAAGCTTACACTACAATTTAGTATCATTTAATTTTCCTATCATTCAACTTCACATAAGAAATTTTCTAATTATTTTGTTTAAAAAATTCATAAGCAAGAGCTAAAGGTTGGAATAAAGGAAGTAAACGTTGAAAAGCTCTATGTATGAATTTATCTTAAATGATAGGAAATTTATAGATCTCTGATCTTCTTCATGCCTATAAATAATATGAAGTTTCGAAGTTATATGTTAAGCAATTGAGTTCCTTGTGTTTAATAAAATGTGCAGTTGGAGGATGCATAAAGACACTCACAGTGTGTATATTGTGAGATTTTCTGATCACAGGTTCCATAATTTTACTTTTAAGTGATTAATTCTAAACAACTTAAAGAAAGACTTAATAACTTACATATCAACTAGAAAATATTTTCAACATTAGTAAAGAATTATAAAAATTTTAAAGTTGCCAGAACAATCAGTCCCACCATGTATAGTCCTTGGTTGGTGGTTGAGTCCCTAGAAGCTCTGAGGGTACTAGTTAGTTCATATTGTTGTTCATCCTAAGGGGCTGCAAACCCTTCAGCTCCTTTGGTTCTTTCTCTAACTCCTTCACTGGGGACCCTGTACTTGGTTCAATGGATGGCTGTGAGGCTCTACATCCGTATTAGTCAGGTACTCTCAGAGCCTCTCAGGAGATAGCTATATCAGGAAAGTTGATCATCAGTGGGAGGAGAGGCCCTTGTCCCTATGAAGGCTCTGTGCCCCAGTATAGGGGAATGCCAGGGCCAATAAGTGGGAGAGGGTGGGGTGGCAAGCAAAGGAAGGGGGAGGCAACAGAGGTTTGTTCTTGTTGTTTTGGGGGGTATTTTTTGGTCCTTTTTTTTTGAGGGGAAACTGGGAAAGGAGAAATCATATGACATATAAATAAAATATATAATAAAAAATTTAAAGTAACAAATTTGCATTCAGGAGGAACCAGTATTTTATTTTTTTTCAAATAATTGTGAGATATAGACATAAAGGTACTAAAATAAAATGTCATTTTTTACAAAGAAATGGTGAAGTATGTTATATACAAAAATATCTATATTTACCATATGAGTACCTTGCTATAAAACACACATTTATAGTTATATTGTATGTGATCACATGTATCCTTACTGATTTCACTTTTAATTTTTCCATTTATTCATTAATCAAGTCAGGCCAGCATTAGCATAATTTAATTACACAAATGATGATAAAATGAAAACTGGTGACATGCGCTGAATATAACAGTTTTTCAATAACTTTTTGCAAATAGATCCTCCTGCCTACATGATCAACTTCTTATGGGTCCAAACTTTGCAAGTCTTGTACAGATAATCAACAAAGCATTGCCTTTCCAGAATACAAATGTGGTATCATGAGAAGACACATTTTTGCTAAGCATCATCCCTTCCTTTGCATTTCATACTCTTCCCATCTTCTAAATATTCCCATCTTCTGAAATAAATTTCAGGTTGCTTCTTAGCTGTCAAAAACCACAAAGCTTCAAAGTTAATTTATACAAGCAAATGATAAGTAGATAAGTTATCATGTAGATAGCAGGTTAAGTAGAAGGAGATGAAACACTAAGGATAATTAAAAGTATACCGAAGTTCTTTATTTGTCCTGTTGACCCAGAAGATATTAAATTCCTAAGTTTAATATTTCCATAATGCACTGGCATACATTATAAAATATTTTGATATTCTCATAACCAAGTCTGTAAGAGGAAGTGGTTTTGCTCAAGCTGTACTTCAACATTTATGGGAAAGAGTACTCTTTTCATTAAACATTAGTTCCTGTTCTGTTCAGTGCTTGAAATTAATGCTTTTCACACCATTGATAAGAGAAGCCTCTTGATGCTCAGGCAGGAAAATAATGCAAAAAGCCATAATTTGTCGAGAATAAATGTTGGTGATGTATGCTATCTTAAAGGGGACAGGAATCTAGTGTTCAGGAAATATTTAGAAGATGGGAAGAGTATGAAATGCAAAGGAAGGGACAATGTTTAGCAAACATGTGCCTTCTCATGATACTGCATTTGCATTCTGGAAAGGCAATGCTTTGGTAATTATCTACCCAAGACTTGCAAAGTTTGGTCCCATCAGAAGTTGATCATGTAGGCAGGAGGTTTTATTTGCAAAAAGTTATTGTGAGAAACAAGTGCCATTTTCTTCAGTAGCACAGATAAGTTTCTTATGTTCCTTTAAAAAAATCTCATATTCACGCTGACTCACGAAACTCCAACTGAACTTTAGTGGGGCATGTAAAAGGAGACATGAAACAGGCGTGGGTCCTTGAGAAGAAAAGTTCCAGTTAGATAGAAAGAGGGATGAGAGGATGAAATGAGGAAGAAAATGACTAAAAGTCATTATTTAAATTTATGAAACTGACAAAAATCAAAGGAGAAACTTTAGAAAAGCCAACCTTTCAATCTAAAAAAAAAAAAAAAAGTTTGTTAGAAGGGACCTAAATATATGCCATTGTGATTCGAAGTTAAAAATCAGGATCTACAGAAATAAAAGTACTGCCCCGACATTCATGCAGTAAAACTATAGTCAGCATTATTTTTTTAAATATTTATTAGTTATTTTATTCATATTTCAAATTTTGTCACCCTTCCTGGTTTCCTCTCCAAAAACCCCTATCCCACTCCTCCTCCCTCCTACCTTCACGAGGGTGCTCTCCCACCCACCTGCCTAATCCCACCCGACCTCCCTAGCATTCCCCTACACTGGGGCATCAACCTTTCACAGGACCAAGGGCCTCTCCTCCCTCTGATACCAGAAAAGACCATCATCTGTTAAACATACAGCTGGAGCCATGGCTCCCTCCATGTGTACTCTTTGGTTGGTGGTTTAGTCCCTGGGAGCTCTGAAGAATCTGGATGGTTGATATCGTTGTTCTTATGTGGTGCAAACCCCTTCAGCTCCTTTAGACCTTCCCCTACCTCCTCCATTGGGGTCCCTCTGCTAAGTCCAATGGTTGGCTACAAGCATCCCCATCCTGTGCCTCTCAGGAGACAGCTATATCAGGCTCCTTTCAGCAAGCACTTCTTGGCATCAGCAATAGTGTCTGGGTTTGGTGGCTACATATGGGATGGATCCCCATGTGGGCCAGTCTCTGGATGGCCTTTCCTTTAGTCTCTGCTCCACTCTTTGTTCCTGTAATTCATTTACACAGGAGCAATTCTGGATTAAAATTTTGAGAAGGGTGGGTGGTCCCATCCCTCAACCGGAGGTCTTGCCCGTGCCTAACATCTGGATATGGTCCCTACAGGTTCTCTCTCCCCTTTGTTGGGTATTTCAGCTAATGTCGACCCCGTTGGGTCTTGGGAGCCTCTTGCTTTCCTGGTGTTTGGTACTTTATGTTGGCTTCCCCCGTTTCGCCCATCAACCATTGCTACATATCTCTGTTCAAATTCCTGATTCTGTATATCATCTCTGTCTCCTCCCACACCTGATCCTGTTCTCCTTTTATTCCTCTCCCCCTACTCGCTTCCTCCCAAGTCCTGCCCACCCTCTACCTCCTGTGATTATTTTGTTCCACCTTCTATGTAGGACTGAGGCATCCCAACTTTGGCCTTCCTTCATCTTGACCTTCATGTGGTCCCTTAATTGTATCATGGTATTCCACACTTTGCCTAATAACCACTCATCAGTGAGTACATACCATGTTTGTTCTTTTGTGACTGAGTTACCTCACTCAGGATGATATTTTCTAGATCCATCCATTTGCCTGTGAATTTCATGAAGTCACTTTTTTAAAGAGCTGAGTAGTATTCCTTTGTGTAAATGTGCAAATGTACCACATTATCTGTATTGATTCCTCTGTTGAGGGACATCTGGCTTGTTTCCAGTTTCTGGCTATTATAAATAAGGCTCCTATGAACATAGTGGAGCATGTGTCCTTATTATATGTTGGAGCTTATTCTGGGTATATGCCCACGAGTTGGTAAAGATTTTCCCAAACTGTAGGTTGCCCTTTTATCTTTTTGACAGTGTCCTTTGCTTTACAGAAGTTTTTCAATTTTATGAGGTCCCATTTATCGATTGTTGATTTTAGTGCATAAGCCATTGGTGTTCTCTTCAGGAAAATTTCCCCTCTGTCCATGTGTTCGAGGGTCTTCCCACTTTCTTTTCTATTAGATTAAGTGTGTCTGGTATTATGTGGAGGTCCTTGATCCACTTGGACTTGATCTTTGTACACAGAGATAAGTATAGGTCAATATGCATTCTTCTATATTCTGACCTCCACTTAAGCCAGCATCATTTGTTAAATATGCTATCTTTTTTCCACATCCAGTTTTTTCACTATTTTTAATGGAGAAAAGCTCAAAGAAATTTTACTTAAATCAAGCAGGAAAGAAAAATGCCAACTTATTTAACTCTTACTTACAACACTTGTTATTTAGTTACTACAAGTCCTCATTAGCCAAACATTAAAACAAGAGAAAGGACTACACATAGGAAAGAAGTCATTATCACAATTTTTGGATGATATGAGCATATGTGCTTATGCTTAAGATACCCAAAAACTCCACAAGAAATCTCAGAACTTTAAACACATGCAGCAAAACATGAACCCACTTAAGCAACATAAAAAAATCAGGTTCTTTCCAATATACCAGTAATGAACATGGTAAAAACATATAGAATCAATATGTCAATATGTCAGTAATGAACATGCTAAACCAGACATAAATAAAATAAGCATAACCATGGAATAAATCTAACAAATTGCCAGGAGCCATGGCCTTAACCATGCATGGCCTTGTGGAATTTTACTAGCTTACACATACAGCTCTGAGAGAACTTGTGTAGTCTAACAGTAAGAATGTGTGGGTGTGGAGGACACTGAGGTTGCTGGTTCCAGAGTTTGAAGATTGCCGCCTGACCTTTGGAAAGCTTCCACAACTCTTCCGCCCTTTTTGAAGCCTCCTCTTATTTACTTATATTGTCATCCATGAAGTAAAGTTTTCAGAGCTTGATCAGAAACCCGTCTTGCTCTCATTCTTCGTGTCTCTTGTCCCACCTCAGTCTCTCTCCCCTGCCCTAGGTCCCTGCTGAATACCCTGTGGGTCGGGGCAACAAAGGAAGTGAAATTATTCTATGACAAAATTTTAAAACCCCAAAACTACATTAAAAAAATACTAAGAGTTAGAATGAGCCCCTATGATCATGAATTGACAGAGTTCACTTGGGAAAGTGGCTCAAAATACAAAGCAACTATAGGTTTAATGTAAGCTACAGCAAAGTTCTAGTCTCAGAAATATAAATGAAACAAGCCTAAATTTCGTAGAGAAGCTCAAAAGGCATGAGATAAACAAAGCAATTCTGACAAAAAAAAATGCTGCAGTCATGAAAAATGACAGGATTAAGTTACACTCCAGAGATAAGTTGTCAACATAATATGATACAGATACAAATAGGCAAACTCATGAACATAATATCCTTAATATATACTCACACATCTTCAAACTGTGAATATTAAAAAGAGAGACAAAAGCATGATGGAGGAATGATAATCTTTCAACAAATAGATCTGATATAATTATTCATCCAAAAGAAGACTCAGTTAGCACAAAAATCAAGTAAAAAGAGATCATGTTACTTTATGTAATATATCACCTAAAGATTTGAAGTAGTTCTAGCCAAAATAATCAAGATATGCATTGGCAATGTTTTTCTAAATATGATTCTTACAGTTTTGGGAACATGAACAATAAAATATCCTTTACTCTGCAAAGAAGAATAGAGTGTAAAAAGAGTCTGAAGAATAGGATTAAATCTTTATCATGTATTCACCAGAGAGTGGTTAATACACACTTCATATAAAGAACTGAAATATGTAAATGGTAAGGTAAAACTAATGCAATCATTATAGTAACTAAATAATCATTTTTATTTTCTCCCTACTACATCTATCAAGAAGGTTCCTTGGCTTGCTATTAAATTCCAGTGATGTGAGGGAAGAACGAGACTGGTGTGTTGCCAGTAATGTATGTTTTCTACCCCTCCATTCCATCTTTTTTTACTTAGAACATTTATTCAACAGAAACTCAAACATACCGTGGACCATTGCCCACATCTTAGTACTACAAATGAGCATATATTTTTGTATATAGGTACATGTGAACTATTTTTGCAAGATATAGAAATTATTACTAAATTTAACACTTTCCTAATCAGATTGATATTTAAAATGCTTCTATATTATTTTATAAAACAAAATTTATTAGCACTCTGCATCTTTTAGTCTATGGGTACATTAAAATTATTTCATAGACATAGTAATATTTGAGTTTCCACTCTGACACCTTTTTTATTGTTTGTACTTTTTGCATGCAAATGAATCTTTTCCTATGCTCCTAAAAATAAAACATACTAGTCTTCTATGAATGGATCATTGTAGCCTTTCTATTTCTGTCCAACTTCATTGATAGAAATAATCAGTTTATCTTAATGTACATGTTTCTGTTTAATGATATATTTGAGTTTACTATATGTGATTTTGTATTTTCATATATTGGTGATGGAGAGACATTAAAGAAATATTTGTTATTTTTATGAATTATAAATATTAAATCTTCACTTATTTCTACCATTCAATATTTCCAAATTAAGGTTTTAATTTAATTTATTTCCATGGGCATGCCTTCTCTCTCTCTCCTTCCCTCCCTCTCTCTCTGTCTCTCTCTCTGTCTTTCTCTCTGCATGTATTTATGTGTATGTGTGCATGTGTGTGAACTTACACATGTGAAGGCGCCCACAAAGCCCATAGAATTGGATCACCTAAAGTTAGAGTTACATGCAGTTATGTGGCACCTGACATGGTGCTAGGAATAGAAGTTGCAACTTGTAGCACAGCAGGGAATGTTTAATATTGATCTTTGTTTCTAGGCCCTGTTCTGTGTCTTGATATTAATCCACTGTTGACTATGTACAGACAAATATATAATATATGAAAATAAGTATTAATATATGGACTGTTTACAAATGAATTCTAATTTTACTTATTTGCTCATATTTTTATTTTTCATTTTATTATATTTGTTTTATATTTGAGTATGAAAGTACATATGTATATAGTAAGTATACCATGAACCATGTGAGTAGATCACATGACAACATTCCACCATGGAGTTTGTGAGATTTTAATTCAGATCATCAGTCTTGGAAACAAGTGCCTTTCTCACTAAGCCATCTTAATGGAGCATATTCAATATTTTATATTACCCTTACCATTTCTCTTTTGATGTCATCTTCTAATTTATAACTTTCCATTTTTTCCTCAGTTTTAGGATGTACTTTGCATGATTTTCAAATACCATTCATCTGAAAACAGATTAATATGTATATGTGAATTCATATGTGCGTTTTGATATAAATTTGGATAAAATTGTAATGATTTTAAGGAGATGAAAAGATTCTCTAAATAATATTTTCCAAAATCTTTAGCTGCCTAACTTCCTTCCCATTCCATGTTTTCCTTCTTCCTTTCCATCCTTCCTTCTTCATTTACCATAGACATAATTAGCAGGATTGGCCAGTTGTCTGTTTTAATCTTAGACACATGTTAGCACTGTACTCTTCAGATGTAACTATTCCTGCTGTGTGTACACTTTTCAAAGCTTTCCACTAATTTATCTAAATACCTTGCCTTTTTTACCCCACAACATGCTCTTTTGACCAGGTCAATGTCTGTTATCAACTTGCCTGACTAGAGCATCTTCTCTGAAGATGGCACCCTGGGCAAGCCTCTGGAGGATTCCCTTGATTACATTACTAAACATGAGGAGATCTCTTGGTTGAGAGCCTGGGCTTTAAATGGAGAAAGAGATTGGAGCAGTAAACCTTCAATCCACACTTCCTCTTTTGTCATAATGTGACCAAGTGGCTCAGCCCTCAGATGCCTTGTGAACTAAAATGAGCCCTGTTCCCTAAGAATTTTGTCACCACAACAATAGCAACTAAGATATGTTTACTATACAGTCATAATAAATGGTGACATATTTGAGAATAATTGTAGTGATTCTCACTTTCTTCAAGTAAGTATGTTTTAAACTAGCTTCATCGACTCATAATATAATCTGTATGGAATTTATGAGAATAGCACTAAATGTGCAGTATGATTTGGGGAGAATGACATTCCTTATGGTAAGTCTTTCCTATGCATATACTATACGTTTCAAATAAACTACTTAACTCTTTTAAAATATGTTCACTATAATTTTCTAACAGGCAACCTCGGGAGGTAGGAGGTAGAGGGACCATCCAGAATGTACCAGAGATCTGGGAGTTGGAAGTCTCTCTAAGACTCAACGGGAGAGGAACTTAGATGAAATGCCCTACAATTTGGAGAGGTAACTTGTAGAGCCTACCCCTAGTAGAAAGACGGGGCATCAGGTGAAGGTAGGGTTGCCATCTCACAGTTAAAATCTCTGATCCATAATTGTCCCTGTCTGAAAGAACTGTAGGGACCAAAATGAAGAAGAGCCCGAGGAAAAGGAGCTCCTGTGACAGGCCCAAATTGGGATCCAGCCTTAGGGGAGGCCCTGAGGCCTACCACTATTACTGAGGCTATGGTATGCTCACAAAAAGGGGCCTATCATGACTGCCCTCCGAAAGATCCAACAGGCAGTTGAAATAGTCAGATGCAGATATTTACATCCAGTCAACGGACAGAAACTGCTGAGTCCTGTGCTGGAATTAGGGAAAAGCTGGAAGAAGCTGAGGAGGAGGGTGACCTGATAAGAGGACCAGCAGTCTCAACTAACCTGAAGCCCTGAGATCTCTCGGACACGGGGCTACCAGCCAGGCAGCATTCACCAGCAGACATGAGGTACCAACACATAGACAGCAGAAGACCGCTGGGTCTTGACTCAGTCAAAGAAGATGCACCTAACCCTCAAGAGACTGGAGGTCCCAGGGAGTGGGGAGGTCTGATGGGGGTGGGGACATCCTCATTTACATGGGGAGTAGGTATGGGATGTGAGACAATCAGAGGGTGGACCAGGAGGAGGATAAAATCTGGAATGTAAAAAATGATTAAATAAAATTTAATTTTTTTCTAACTTTCATTGCATAATTTTGAAAATTTCATACATACATAAGTTTTTTGACCTCACGTTTATTTAGCAGTTTTATTTATTATAATAATATACTTTGATATTTTATTCTTAATTCATTCTTGATATGTACATAAAAGTAGACAGCCTGTATATGTTGGCCTTTTTACAGCCAACTTGCTAAACTTTCAAATTTTATTTATCTTTTAATACAATTATAGTTTTATTTATTGTTAATCTTTTAAAATAAATGTCTATTTCAAAATCTTGCTTGAGGCCAGACTAAAATATATAGATTCTATCCCTTCAAGTAGTTTTCAATTTTAAGGTGGGTCAGCAGAGGGTTTGTAAAGTGAAAATTTGGTAATGGTAATGACCGTGCGCTGGTGATCCTAAGGATTGTCAGATGATGCTTAGGCAGCGGTCCAGAAAGAGTAAAAGGAGAGACTCCTGCTTCAATGAAATACAGAAATCTCCTGTGCTTCAATTATTATTTCTGTGTCTTCATTGGAGGAATTTCACATAATCTTCAACTGTATAAGTGTATAAATATTGGAAGATTTTGAAATATTGCATTGGGATTTTTTTTTTATCACAGGTGTTTTGTTTTAGTATACTTTGTGTGTACAAGATTACCGAATTACCAGAGGAGTTTTCTCCAGAATAATTCCAGATACAGGTTAAGGTTTAAAATCATGCATATGACACTGCATTTCTGCCTAACAACAGAAAGGGCAAACACACTCAATTGAGTTTTGAGGATGGATGAAAATACATTATGTCACCTTTCATTTGAAACCTTGGTTATTACGAAAGGCTGAAATATTGTCACAGTCAGCTTCAAGTTCCACCTTTAAACACTTGGCATGAGGAAACCTCATTGAAGAAATTACCTGGATCAGAATTGCCTGGGGCCATGTGTGGGAAATTTTTCATAGTTGCTAATTTATTTGGAAAGGATTTACCCAGTGTTAAAGACCCCATTCTTAGGCAGGTGGGCCTGAGTTGTATAAAAATACCAAGCTGAACATGCTAGCAGGATTAGGCCAGCTTTGATCTACAGTATCTACTCGTTGTTTTACTTTTATTTCCTGTCTTGGCTTTTCTCTATGATAAAGTGCAACTAGTAAGCTGAAATAAATTGTTTCCACCCTTAGTTGTTTTGGTCAGAATATTTTATTACAGCAGCAGAAAGCAAATTGGAGACATTGTAATTCTTGTATAAATATTTATATAAAGTCAAGAGCCACAATTACCTGGGGGTGGGTAATAACTTAGGGGTTCATCGAGGTTTAAACTGAACAAGTTAATCCCATAACTCAGACACTATCTTGCTGGCTTATTTTTTTTACATTTCACCAACCCTAAAATTCATTAAAAGCACACTGCATGCAGTCCGCCGGTTTCACAAAGACTATTGCCTGTTTCTGAATACAAATCAGATTGAAAATCAAATACAATACAGATTTTGCCTAATTTCCCCCTTGAGATTAGATAGTGTAATTGGCCAATTTATCACAAATATCAGGAGATACCATTGACTAAAACAAACAAACCAAGATCATATTCCTTTTAAAAAGAGATGGAAAGGGATTCATTTTTATGTCATCAAAGTCTGTGTATTGACAAAAAGACTAGAATTACTTTGCTGCTTTATGCAAGGAGTCTAATTAATTTTTAGTCCTCTCACTTCTGGCTTGCTGATTCTCTTACATAAGTAGTAAGTCATTAAGATAGCAAATATTAAACCAATGGAATACATCTAGTTCATTCTATTTACTGAACTAAGGACAAAATATGGTAAGCCTAATTAGATGATTGTTTATTTCAGAAGCTAATAAAAATTAAAATAAATGACACTTCATGGGTATATTGAGGTCTGTTTTCTTTAGAACTTGAGGTGTTTCTGTTTGGGATAAATTAACTTATCTAAGTGAGATTATTCTTTGAATAAAGGAGAAGTGAGTATTTTCTACACCATCATCAGTGGGAGCCTCCTCTACCTAACAATTAACTTAATTCAAATCTTCAAAACCCTCTGACGCCTCAGAAAATGTTCCATGTGTGTTGTAAGTGTACATAGCTTCAACACAAGACAGAATGGGAACATGTATTGAGTACTTTAAAGTATACATCTTCTTTTAACTACCTTGTACTTTATGAAACTAATGGAAAAACATCTTCCAGGTATCCAATGGAGTTCCTAAAATAGGCATGTCAAGGTCATTTTCTTGTATTTGTTTATTCTTTTCTAACAAAAGGACAAGGATGTCAGCAGAAGAAACAGCTGTCTGCGCTAATATACATCACTAAGTCTGATAATGTCACCATAACTTTGACATCCTAAGTTTGAGTCATCAGGATTTTGATCATAGCTTTATGGCACACAGCCACCCACAGGATGGAGGGCATATTCTAAGAAGCTACCTTGTTTTCTCTGCTTTCTGAATGGCCATGCTGTGAATACTTCAGTTCAGCCAGGCCATTTCATGATGCAGTTGTGCCATACCACTGGTCCAGAAAAAATAGAATAGTAATTTGCTCGAACCTCTAAAATCCTGAACAAAATAAATCATTTCTTAAAGTTGTTTATGTTATATTTATCATAGAAACTGAGTATGGCTAATTCAACACTGTAGGGATGCTAGCTTTTACTGAGAAAAAATGGGAGCCATCAAGAATATGTGTGAATATATGCCCTGTGGTGTGTGGTAGGGGTGGTAATGATTCTCTCTCTCTCTCTCTCTCTCTCTCTCTCTCTCTCTCTCTCTCTCTGTGTGTGTGTGTGTGTGTGTGTGTGTGTGAAATCTCTGGAGCATGTCTCTAGAACTTTTGGGTTTAAAAACAAGAAGAAGCAAATACACCCAAGAGGAGGAGACAGCAAGAAATAAACTCAGGGCTAAAATCAACCAAGTAGGAACAAAAAGAACTATAATAAGAATCAACAAAATTGAGCACTTGTTCTTTGAGAAAATCAACAAGATAGATAAACCCTTAGCCAGACTAAACAGAGAGGACAGAGAAAGTATTCAAATTAACTAAATCAGAAAGGAAAAGAACACTATAACAATAGAAAGCAAGAAAATTAAAAAAAACATTAGATCCTACTACAAAAGTCTACACTCCACAAAACTAGAAAATCTGCATGAAATGGACAATTTTCTAGACAGATACCAGGAGCCAATGTTAAATCAGTGTGAGATAAACCACCGAAACAGCCTCCATAACCCCTAAGGAAATAACAGCAGTCATTAAAAGTCTCCCAATGAAAAAAGCACAGGACCAGATGGTATTAGTGCAGAAATCTATCAGACATTCAAAGAAGACTTAATACCAATATACTTCAAACTATTCCACAAAATAGAACCAGAAGGAACACTATCCAATTCGTTCCATAAAGCCACAGTTATACTGACACCTAAACCACACCAAGAATCATCAAAAAAAGAGAACAAATTTCCCTTATGAATATCAATGCAAAAATACTCAATGAAATTCTCACAAACTGGATCGAAGAACACATCCATCATGTATCAAAGTACATCATCCATCATGATCAAGTAGGCTTCATCCTAGGGATGTAGGGATAGTTCAATATACAAAAATCCATCAATGTAATCTACTATATAAACAAACAAAGAAAAAACACATAATCATCTCATTAGATGCTGAGAACACATTTCAGAAAACTCAAAATACCTTCATGGTAAACGTCTTGGAAATATCTGGGATTCAAGGCCCATACCAAAATGTAGTAAAGCAGTACACAGCAGACCAGTAGCCTACATCGAACTAAATGGAGAGAAACTTGAAGCAATCCCATTAAAATCAGGAACAGACAAGGCTGCCAACTCTCTCCCTACCTATTAGATATTGTACTTGAAGTCCTAGCCAGAGCAATTAGACAACAAAAGGAGATCAAAGGGATACAATTGGAAAGGAAGAAGTCAAAATATCACTATTTGCAGATGCTATGATAGTATACTTAAGTGAGCCCAAAAATTCCACCAGAGAGCTCCTACAGCTGAAAAACAACTTCAGCAAAGTGGCTGGATATAAAATTAACTCAAACAAATCAGTAGCCTTTCTCTACTCAAAGGATAAACAGGCTGAGAAAAAAAATTAGGGAAAAGACACCATTTACAATAGTCACAAATAATATTACAAACCTTGGTGTGACTCTAACCAAGAAAGTGAAAGTTCTATATGATAAGAACTTCAAGTCTGTGAAGAAGGAAATAAAAGAAGTTCTCAGAAGATGGAAAGAACTCCCATGCTCATGGACTGGCAGGATTAATACAGTAAAAATGGCCATCTTACTGAAAGCAATCTGAAGATTGAATGCAATCCCTACGAAAATTCCAACTCAATTCTTCATAGAGTTAGAAAGAGCAATTCTCAAATTCATATGGAATAAGAAAAAACCCAGGATAGTGAAAACTACTCTCAAAAATAAAAGAACTTCTGTGGAAATCAGAATCATGGCCCTCAAGCTATACTACAGAACAATAATGATAAAAACTGCACGTTATTTGTACAGTGACAGGCACTCATCCTGTGTGAGGTAACCCAATCACAACAGAACACACATGGTATGCACTCACTGATATGTGGATATTAGCCCCAAAACTCCAAATACTCAAGATTCAATTCATAGACTACATGAACCTCAAGAAGAAGGAAAACCAAAGTGCAGATCCTTAAATTCTTAGAAGGGTTAACAAAATACTCAAAGGAACAAATACGAATACAAAGTGTGGAGAATACAAAGTGTGAAAGACCATCCACCTGGGGATCCATCCCCACATAGTCACCATTCCTAGACACTATTGTGGATGCCAAGAAGCGCATGCTGATAGGACCTGATAGCCAGATATAGGTGTCTCCTGAGAGGCTCTGTCAGAGCCTGATATAGAGGTAGATGCTCACAGCCAATCACTGAGATCAGCACAGATTCCCCAATGGAGGAGTTAGAGAAAAGACTGAAGGAACTGAAGGTGTATCAACTAAAGAGTACACATGGAGGGACCCATGGCTCCAGCTGCACCTGTAGCAGAAGATGGCCTTGTATGGGCAGCAATAAGAGAAGAGGCCCTTGGTCCTGTGAAGGTTCAATGTCCTAGTGTAGGGGAATTGACGATGGGGAGGCAGGAGTGGGAAAGTGTGTGGGGGAACACCTTCATAGAAGCAGAGGGAGTGGGGATGAGATGGGGAGTTCTGGGGCGAAACTGGGAAAAGGGATAGCATCTGAAATATAAATAAAGAAAATATCCAATAAAAAAGATAAAAAGAAATGTAAATAAAATAACCAATAAATAATAAATAAAAAAGTAAAAAAAAAATACTACTAAGGCAAATACTCATTGCAAATCCCCTAAACATATATTCCTTTCTTACCTCAAGATTATTTTAAGGTTGACTAAAGGACACTGGATACCGCCATCTATACACATACATCTCAGAGAGAGACAATGTGTACTTTTCCTTAAAAGCTTTCTCATCCTTGCCATCCATTGTCCACTGATGCTACAGGAACATTGCTCAGGCAATGAACCTGAAAGAGTAGAAGCAACGGGAAAGAATATGCTTTCAGAATTCATTACGCTGATTTATTTTAATAGGAATGAAATTAGAAAACACCAGTTGTCATTTTGTTAGATGTGACACTTCTACTGTATCCCCAATCTCTTTCCTTCATAAGCACTCCTAATTTTAGAGAAAGGCTTGCAAATGATGGGAAGTACAAATTGGGCATTGTCATTTCTTTATCTGATTATCGGCACTTTCTATCTGCTGATAATCTTCACACAAATTTAGTGATTCCTTTGGGAAGGTGACTAAGGAAGAAACATCTAGCAGATAATCACTGATTGACTGCTTAGCTTTTTATCTTATGTATAAGAGAGCTTTATATTGCCCATATAATAAATACAAATCACAACTGCTAATTTAGCTTGAGATAATGAGGCAAAGGTGGAAATCTAGGATGATATGTGCAAAGTTCAGAAGGAACATGGTACTTCCCATGAGAGTATGATCTTAGTCTTTGTGTCCACAGCATGAAGAATACAGAGCATAGATGAGAACCTCACTGGAGGGAAAACTGAGAGCTTTCATTGCTGTTTTTAGAGTGATTCAAATTTGACAGATGATGAATCAAAGTAAGTGATTTATCCACTTTACACTGACAACTGGGGAACTGAATTAATTGATATATACAATATACTTATATAAGTACCCCTAAAATAGTACAAAAGATCTATAAATAATGTTTCCTTATTTGTTAAAGGTCATTTAAATTTTAGTATCTTATGAATATTTGAGAAATGTGTTATTTTATTATAAGTAGTTTAAAGCATCTCTCAATTAAGTTATTTCTCTATGATAAGTTACCTAGAAAGTACATAGGTTAGAATAATAAACCAAAACAGAAGAAAAAAATGTTTGCCAGGATAAAAAGAATTTTAAGATTGAGGTATAAAGGATGTTTATATTAAATTTGTATAATTCCAGAGAGACGAGGGGTTATTGTCCTATGTACTTAGAAGATAACTCAGTACTTATTAAAAAAAATAGAGTCGATCCACAGTATTTTTTACAGGGTCCCATTATTATGTAGCTTGCTCTGTCCCGGAACTTACAGTCTATACCAGACTGGATATCAACACATACAAATCCATCTGGCTCAGGCTCCATGGTACTCAGAGTACAGGCTCTCTCTCTCTCTCTCTCTCTCTCTCTCTCTCTCTCTCTCTCTCTCTCTCTCTGTGTGTGTGTGTGTGTGTGTGTCTGTCTGTCTCTGTCTCTCTGTTGCTCTCTCTCTCTCAATTATCTTTTCATTTTCTTTTTTTAAACTTTCTATGTGAAGTGGTTTGAATAGGTTTGCCCCTATAGACACTTGTGTTTGAATGCTTGGCCTACAGAAAGTGATGCCTTAGGAGATGGACCCTTGTTAGAATAGGTTGTGGCCTTGTTGGAGGACATGCATCACTGTGGGGATGGGTTTTGAGGTACTAAGCTCAAGCTTTATCTAGTGAGAAAATGTCAGTTCCCTCTTGGCTGTGTTTGTATCAAGATATAGAACTCTCAGCTCTTCCATCACCATGTCTGCCTGGAGGCTGCAATACTTCCCACCATGATGGTAATGCACAGAACCTCTGAAACTGTAAGGCAGCCCCTATTAAATGTTAGCCTTTATAAGAATTGTCTTAGTCATGGTGTCTCTTCACAGCACTCAAACCTTAACTAAGACACTCTGGGAGATGGTTCAATCATTAAGAGTAAAATCTCTTCTTAGTGATAACCTAAGTTCAATTGCAAAGACCCCTGTGGAACAGGTCGTAATTGCCTGTGACTGTAGCTCCATTGAGGCCTGATGTCCTCTCCTGGTCTCTGAGATCACAAGTACTCATTGTTACAAACCCACAAATAAACATGCAAACTCCCAGTGTCTTTATTACAATACCCATAGATCACTAAACCCTCATCACGAAAGCTTGTTGCAGTTGGTGCACATTACCAGGCACCACATCTTGGCCACGTCTACAGAGTAATTGAAAAGCTAGTACACCTCTTTCTTAATGATCTATAAAGAGGAGGTGTAAAGATTACACGAGACATAAATGGTGTATGGGTGTAAGGGAGCAACATTTTTCAGACACAATAGGTCTAACACATATGAGTTCACAGGGACTATGACAGCATATATGAAACCTGCATATAAGCTCAAGCCAGACAAACTGCATGGACAAACTACGTGGAAGTAAGCACAAATTCCCTACACTGGCTTATGAGTTATTAGAATTTGATTCTTTCTCAGAGAAGGAAAGTGTGTATTTTCTTTAATGGTGTGGTACCTTGTATATGAACCATACTCCAGAGCAGGCTCTGGATGTTCACGAGAGTTCATATAAACTGAACTGGATGGGCTGAATGGTCTGGATATATAGGGGCATAGGAAGACAAGGATGGAGTGTGTAGGAGGATATAGGGGATGACGTGGTGGGAGTCAGGGGAGAACTATGGTCAAGGTTTTGTTATGTGACAGGCTTTTCCTGGGAAGACACAACACACGGAAATAAGAAGCCCATGAGAGACCAAATTATGGGTACCACTGAAGTCTAGTTTGGTGAGTCAATGAGTTTTACTAGGATTGTTTATGGGAATGCGTGTAAGGGGTTACTTATAAAGCAGACATGATTCACCCCAGCTGAGAACCTGGAGAACAGTGTACAGCCTACAGACATCTCAGCAGTCTGTAGTTGCTTCAGGTGCTTCCGTTGATCTAAGCAGCCAGGAAGCAGCTGGACTAGATTCTCCTTTCAGGCAGCTGGCAGCAATTCTTATTGTTTTCTCTAGGGGAGAGAGGGAATCTGATCATGTCAGGGGTCTTCCTGACTTTGGCTCAAGTTCCTTACTGTCTGTCTTAAGGAGCTTACCTGGGAGACAGAATCATCTTAAAAACTCCTACATGCCAAGCACATTTTATGAAATTCTAAGATAAAATCTAGAAAACATTATAAAAAAATAAAATAAATCTTTGAAAGTGTCTTAGTGAGGGTTTTATTGCTGTGAACGCACACCATGACTCAGGCAACTCTAATAAGAACGACATTTAATTGGGGTTGGTTCAGAGGTTCAATCCATTATCCTCAAGGCGGGAACATGGAAGCATCCAGGCGGGCAGGGTGCAAGAGGACCTGAGGGTTCTACAGTTTCTTCTGATGGATGCTAGCAGAATCCTGACTTCCATGCAGCTAGGATGAGGGTCTTAACACCTAAACCTACAGTGACACACCTACTCCATCAGGACCACACCTTGTAATAGTGCCACTCCCTGGACTGAGCACAGACAAATCATCAGAAAAAGTGTTTCCAAAATTTAAAGTGAATGAAAAAAGTATGTGAGTTTAAACATTGTATTTTGCAGAAATTATCAGGTACAATGTGAAATATGATTAATATTATAAGAAATGAATCAACAGTTGAAATATACTTTGCTTCTACATTTGAAATGTTCTGATTTTGAATTTTACCCCTCAGGCTATTCTTTTAAGTAACTTGTCAAGCACAGAAATAACCTAGTGATATTTTTATTTAAACATTCATTAAGGGTTTCATTAAATGATCAAGCTACCTAGACACATCTTCTGATATGTGGTAGTCTGAAGACTAATTATAGGACCTGTATGACAGGTGTATTTTTTTTTTATCAGTGAGTGACATTTACAAATTGTACCCACTCATATCATGAAGAAGATCATGCAACATACATTAACAATAGCAGGATCTAAAATAATACTTACTTCCACATAGACTGTGCCAAAAGTCAAAACTTATCACTAAACAGTTTATGGATAAATTCTATTTAATTTGGAATAATTTTATTAAGCATTGGGTGTTCTCTGACCATATTTCTAGCCTAATAGAAGACAGCTCACCTGCCCTCATTTTTCCAACTTAATAGATCTTTTGACCCAGTGCTAAATTCATTCTCCCCATATTTTTTGTTTTATTTTTTTCTATTTGAAAAAAATATTCAATTTTTAATTGACCATTTGGGTCCTTAATATTTTGTGAATGAACATTAATTCTTAAATCTTCATTTTGTTTTCTTTACCAGACACATTGGTATTTCCATCTTTTCAAACAGTAGCAGTTGGTCCAGCAGTCAGTAGCTACCGGCTTTGTCACTGTGGATTTTGTTTGTTATCTGGGTCTGTTGGTTGCAGTTGTAGAAAATGACTTAATCCCTTGTAAAATTCTGTTAAGCATTCCTGTAAAGGACCCCTCATTTGTTTCCCATGTGGTCTTTCGTTCATTACAGGCACAAAGCAGATTCACAAGACAGCCTTTAGATAGACCCAGACTGAGATTCATACAACTCACAGACATGAATGACCGAAGGCACGGAGAACAAAAGCAGAGAATTAAAAATTGGGCTTGCTATTGGTTAAATGACGTCAAGGAAAGGGTTTCAATTTCTTTCCTAATGCAACACTAACATGTTATTGATGACTTTGAGTTTATTATTAAATGTGTTCAAACTTCGTGGCACGAGGTACTGCTCATACTTGTATGATTTTATCCTTTCTATTTATATTTATCTCAATGGCATTCATATTCATATATTATGGCATATCCATCTTAATATTTCTAAAATAAAAACAGGTGCCAATGGTAAGCTTATTCTCCAGGACCTTCTGTATCTCTTTTTTCTTTTTTCAATATCCCTAATTGGACTACTCATCTTGACCCAGACCTTGGGGATCATTTTCTATTTCTAAAAGATGTAATTGTTTTTGCTTTTTTGTAATTTTGTTTGCTTTTATTACTTTGATGATTTTACTAGAGAGTCATCTAGTTCAAATGTCTGAAATGGCTTTCAAGTTGTAAATCGTGGTTAGCTGACTTACATTCTCTTACTTGTTACCAATCACTTCCCAAAATCTTTATTCATTCTTTTCATTGTCAGACACATTGGGTCATTTAAACATAATAGTTTTCTGAAATGTATCTATAATTTGTTTCCTCCAATAATAGCTTGTGAATTTAAGTCAAGAGTATGGCCGGGTGGTGGTGGCGCACGCCTTTAATCCCAACACTTGGGAGGCAGAGACAGGCGGATTTCTGAGTTCGAGGCCAGCCTGGTCTACAGAGTGAGTTCCAGGATAGCCAAGGGCTACACAGAGAAACCCTGTCTCAAAAACAAAAAAACAAAAAAAAACACAAAAAACAAAAAACAACAACAAAAAAAAAGAGTATAATTTGCAGACAGACTTTGTGAATTACAGCTTCACATGTTAGAGTTAACACTAACTTGTTATTCTTACAGTTTTACTAACTTGTTATTCTTACAGTGTTGTTCATATTAAATGGTATTCATAAATCTAACTTAGGTTTACTTTTTCTTTATCACTCCTTTCTTGCTTTCAATTAAAATCATGTAATCTCTTATATATTTTCTGTAGGCATAAACTCAGACACATGCAAACACACATACACACACACATATGTTTATATGTGTGTGTGTATATATGTATATACATATATATGTATGTGTATATACATATGTATACATATGTATACATACATGAATACATATATATGTATGTGTATATGCATATGTATATACATATGTATATACATATATATAGATAGATAGATATAGAGAGAATTGATTGTCCTTTAGTAAAGGAGAGTGAAGGTAGGGACCTCATAATTTGGGGTTCAGTAATAACAGGTGATTCTCAGGTTTGTGAAGTAATTGTGAGTCAACTTTAAGCAGTCATATTAATATAAATTAATTTAGATATAAAAAACACAGTGATAGCTTAGCTTATAGCCATTCAAATTTGTAGAGTTAGTAAATTATTTAGGTTTTTAGAAGCACAAACTACTCCAGGAGAGAGTGATTTAAGCATGCTCCCTTTATAAAAATTTTTCTTGTGTTCTTCATGAAAAAATGAAAAATCTTCTAATATTCACATGCAAAATTAGGACTCAATTTTTAAGATTTCATGTCTTTTCATGGGTTCAGAAATAGTAGTTCCATGTGAGGTTACTCTATGTTAGCAGTTAGTAAAGGCAC
Source organism: Hylomyscus alleni (assembly GCA_019843855.1). NCBI lineage: Eukaryota > Metazoa > Chordata > Mammalia > Rodentia > Muridae > Hylomyscus > Hylomyscus alleni. The sequence goes on along the minus strand of JADRCC010327875.1, from coordinate 5,792 downwards.
TCTTTATGTAGTTGATTAACTACACATTCACAGATCGGGTTAGGGTAAAATGTTCCCTGCTCAGTACTGAACCCCTAAGTTCAGCTTGAACAGAATAAGTAGATACCAACGATTCAGGGCCCACAGCCAAGTCTCTAGAGAGACTTCTTCTAAATAAAAAAACCTACCCAAGATCAATTTAGTGGAAATTCTAGCATGGATAGGGGAGAGGCTCTTGAGGGCTCTCCCTAGCAGAAAAGCAATACTGCTGAAAAGTGCTGGGGTAGTGTTAGGATTTTTTGTTTTTTGTTTTTTGTTTTTGTTCTTTTTACATTTGTAGCCTGTCATTTGTTATCCATGCCCAATGGACACTCTCCCATTCATGTGTATGCAGGCAGCACTATATTTAGTCACCATCTACAAAAGAAGTAAAGATATGGAGTTGGTTGCAGAACCCAAGGAGGGCTTGTATTAAGAAAGTGGAAATCTATATGATCAAGATACATTATATGAATTGTTCAAAGAATTAGGTAATAAACAAAAGAAAAATTAAAAAATAAAGATTAAGTTCCAGAAGTAGGATCAACATCTGAAAATTTCAATGCCTTTCAGGAAAAAATTAAATTAGGACAATGGCATTTAGAAAAAAAACAAAAAAACAAAAAACTAGGTTCAGCTCTATCATGCACTTGTCAGTAACATTCCATTTAAAATTAGTGGTAAAAGTAGGGATAAGTAACATGCCTACCAATGCAAAGAACAATTTATAAAACAAAGAAATAAATGATCTTACATTATGGTTTAAAATGAAATGTTCCCCATAGTGCCATGTACAGTTAGCAGATGATGGGCCTTTGAGAAGAGGGGGAAGACTAAAAACTCTGATCAAATAGAAGTACTGATTTGTCAGTGGCATGATAACAGGTGGTATTTTCAGGGTCTGGTCAAAGGTGTGAGGTAAAGTGACACAGAGAACAGGGTCACTGGGTAGACAGAACTATACATTACTCTGTCTCCATCCTAGAATCTCCTTTCTACTTCCTGTCCACTCTGAAGTGATCAGCTTTGCTTGGTCTGGTGGACTGAATTTTGTGAAATTGTTAGCATATAGAAATGAATCTACAACATAAATTGTTCTTTCATATATTGTGGGCATAGATAGAGAGCAACTTAACCAACAAATTTGAGTTTTAATATAAAAGAGGTATCTGAGCACAAATAATGAGTCTCTTTCATAGGAGATAATATGTGGTGAATAATAAAGTTAATAGTGAATACTTCCTCTTAAAAGAATAATTAGCAGTAATAATTACAATTATAATAATAAGCCTCACATAGTTGACACTATGAGAAATATTATTATTATTATTCTGTAACTGGCATCTTAATTTATAAGTTAGTGATTTCTAGTTTCATCTATAAAAATAGTTCATTAAGTAAATATGACAACACACCCACTTAGGTTTAATTTATTACTACATACCCAAATAGTGAAGAGATATATTACACATGTCTAGATAACAGTGTTGCAAATACCTTTCCCAATTATGTTTACTTCTATCTTTCTTCCACTTGATATTTCCTTTTGAGGATGCTGTTAAACAAGTCAGAACTCATTTGTAAGGAAAATTTGCAAATCAGATAAATTAAAAGTTTGAATATGTCTAAGATCATTGTGACTCCAATAAGCATGTTCGAAAATGTGGGCTTCTGGTTTTCTGCTGTTCAGATGACAGAAAGATTTGGTAACAGCCATTGTCTGAGACTAGTCAAGGGCCTACATGAAGAATCTTATGGCTGGTACTAGAATATAGAGTAAGTCTTCATATCATGAACAAATCAAGAATCATTTATCATGGACAAATGATTCTTGAATAATTTTTCCTTTTCTATTAAAGCTAGGTGAGTTTTTCTTTATTTATGAAAAATATCTCATATAATCCTGCATTCACTAACACATTAAAAAAAACAACTGAGTTTCTTCAAATCTAAACTATATATTCGTTTATCACTTAGAACTCTTTTCTTCCTTTTTTTATTAGATATTTTCTTTATTTACATTTCAATTGTTCTCCCTTTTCTTGGCTTCACCTTTGAAAAAGCCCCTATTCTCTCCCCCTTCCCCCTGTTCGTCAATGCACTCTCTCCATCTTCCTGGCCCTGGCATTCCCCTACACTGAGGCATCAGGCCTTCACAGGACCAAGGGCCTCTCCTCTCATTGATGACTCACTAGGCCATCCTCTGCTACATATGCCGCTGGAGCCATGAGTCCCACCATGTGTACTCTTCAGTTGATGGTTTAGTCCCTGAAAGATCTGGGGGTACTGGTTAGTTCATATTGCTGTGCCTCCTACAGGGCTGCAAACCCCTTCAGCTCCTTGGGTCCTTTCTCTAGCTCCTTCATTGGGGACTCTGTGTTCAGTCCAATGGATGGCTGTGAGCATTCACTTCTGTATTTGTCAGGCACTAGCAAAGCCTCTCAGGAAACAGCTATATCAGGCTCCTGTCAGCAAGCCCTTATTGGCTTCCATAACAACTGGGTTTGGAGATTGCATATGGGATGGATCCCTAGGTGGGGCAGTCTCTGGATTGTCCTTCCTTCAGTCTCTGCTCCACACTTTGTAACTCCTTCCATGGGTATTTTGTTCCCTCTTCTAAGAAGGATCTAAGTATCCATACTTTGGTCTTCCTTCTTCTTCAGTTTCATATGGATTGTGAATTGTACCTTGGGTATTCTGAGCTTGTGGGCTAATACTCACTTATCAGTGCATGCATACCATGTGTATTCTTTTGTGATTAGGTTACCTCACTCAGGACGATATCCTCCAGATCCATCTATTTGCCTAATGATTTCATAAATTCATTATTTTTAATAGCTGAGTAGTACTCCACTGTGTAAATGTACCACATTTTCTCTATCCATTCCTCTGTTGAGGGATATTTGGGTTCTTTCCAGCTTCTGGCTATTATAAATAAGGCTGCTATGAACAACTGTTAATATGTGCCAAAGACAATGACATTTCTGGGAATTCATTCACAAATTCATTGTGCTTGGAAATAAGATATAATATTAAAATTCACTAATTAACTCCTGCAATTTAAGTGTATATGTCATGTCTTTTCCATTACTCTTTATTATATGAGGGAATCATTTCTGTAAATCATATCTCACAGTGATATATTGGAGATAAAAACACTCAAAAGAATTAGTAATGAAACAATATGGCTGAATATCCACCAAGTATTTTGTTTAGTCTTCTGACAAATATGAGCAACCGATAATTGCAACACTAGTTTTTAAAGATTTTGATTTTCCAGAAAACATGACTAAATTTGGTGTCCCTAAATTTTACTTGGGTAGTTCATTTGTAATTTGATACTATTGATCATATAAATTGATTATACTCTAAATCATTTTTCAATATTATTCATTCTTTAGCCTTTTGAATTCTTTACTTATATTTTTTTACATCAAATTTCCTGTTATGATATCAAACTACATTTTGGTTTTGGGAATCAAACTCATTGGTTTCTGTCAGAATAGTTTAAGATGCAGTGTTTAGAGAAGACACCGAAACATAGGAGGAATTATGGTGGTCTGTCAATGTGGCAGCAGTAGATTCTTTTCAAAGGCCCATGACATAATGAATCCTGGGAAGCTGGCTTGGTTTCCAGAACCAAACATGATTTCCTTCCTCTTGTATGGTCCTTAAGTCCATTTTGTCAACTGCTGGCTGTCACAGGAATATGAGTGTCATGTATTAGATCTCTATGGACCTTGCCATGCTTGTCATTGTCATAGTCATAGGTGCTAAATTTGAAGACAACAGCTTGTTTCCCTCTCTTGGTAGCTTGCATAGCATTTTCTGGAATCATAGACGCTAGACTTCAGGAATGATGCTTTTAGGAATTATCCACCTTGAATCATCAACAGCAATTCAAGATTTGTCCAAAATATCCATGTGTGATACCTTAAGCAACAGAGAGCAACCCTGAATCCATGAGAGGTAACTGAACGATAAATCAATAACCTATATTGATTTAGGAGTTACTTCAACTACCCTGACCAACCATTCTAAAGATTTCTCCTGGTTATAACTGGAGTTTTTGTTCATTTATGGTTATTGTGGTTAGCATTAGTGAAGTAAAGAGGGGGGGAAGTGATATAATTCTATTTCAATTAAAATTATATTTAAGATGAAAATCAAATAAAAATTAAAGCAGTAATACTGTTTTTCTAGCATGAGAATGACAGTAGGGACTTACTTCTTCTTTATTAAGCTACTTAATAGGAGTTTCTAATCTCACAGAGAATAAACAATTATAATTGAAACTTCATGAGTATACTTTTCATACTTTTAGATAATAAAAGTCACTTCACTGAGTGATTAAATTACATTGTGCAGTTAGTGTTGGTATTCCTCCTATTCTAGCTTGGCAATGCACATTCCAGAAAGATGTGTGTTACAGTGAAAGATTTAGTAAGACAAGACAGCTTTCCTCTCTGGACGTTTTGTTACATAAAATCTTGTCAGTTTGACATTTGTTCCTCTTACTTTATGATTTTGTTCCACTTTTCTCATCCTCCCTTGCCAAATTTATCAACTGCTGAGGTGCACTTTGCTAAATGCTCCAGATGGGAGAAAGAGAGAGATTTTTTTCCTGGATAAAGGCCAGGAAAATTCCCAAGCTCTTCTTCTCTTTATTGCTCTACATTATGAACATATTGTGCAATTATTATATTGTGCATAATTGTCAAATAATTACTAATTGTTAATTGTTTATGAGTCTTCTGAAATCCACAGTCACCTAATTGAGCTATGCCTGATGCATAGAAGATTACGAGATACAAACAAATGTGCTAAATATATCACTTAACATACATACATATGTGAGTTCATATATATATATATATATATATATATATATATGAACAGAAATATGTAAATAAAACCTTGCAAGTCTGCTTTTGCTGTTTATGTGTATATGGATTCAGGAATTATCATTTTATATGGGAATAAGTCAGAGGGCCCATCTCTGGGTGAAGATATAGAAAAATAAGTAGATCTTACAAGAAAACTAACCTCCCCAAAAGAAACCCAAAAAAACAAACACAAAGCAAAGCAAATTTAAAGAGCAAACAAACCACAGAAAACAACAAAAACAACAAACCAAACAAAACGAAAGAAAAAGAAAACACCCTAAGGGAATGTTTACTATGTAACTGAGCTAGCAGTAATATGTCAGTATTAAATTACTTTATTAGTTTTACATTTTTTATTTTTCTTTATTCTTTTTATTTATTTGTTTAGTTATATGTCTACAAATTGGCCTTCATTGTTGATCCAATTCTTGATCATCCAGTTTTGACCTCCTATGTATTTCATGAACTGCCTAAAGGAGTTAGAGTGGTGGCTTATTGGATAAATGCCTAGTCTGCTCTTGGAAAATACTTGAATTCACTTCTCAGAACATATTTCAGGTTGCAACTGCCTGTGGCTTCTGCAGGTCATCTGAAGTCTTCTTCTGGACTATGTAGACGCTTACGTTCACATGTGAAAATCCTGCTCCCTTGTCACAATTAAAAATAAAGAAGCAAACTAAGAAAGAAAGAAAGAAAGAAAGAAAGAAAGAAAGAAAGAAAGAAAGAAAGAAAGAAAGAAAGAAAGAAAGAAAGGAAGGAAGGAAGGAAGGAAGAAAGAAAGAAAGAACGGAAGGAAGGAAGGAAGGGAGAGAGAGAGAAAAAGAAAGAGCAAAAGAGAGAGGGAGAGAGAGAGAGAGAGAGAGAGAGAGAGAGAGAGAGAGAGAGAGA
>JADRCC010327873.1:12301-26479 GCA_019843855.1 Hylomyscus alleni | reverse complement strand
GTGTGTGTGTGTGTGTGTGTGTGTGTGTGTGTGTGTGTGTGTTATGTATCTGGTACAATGTCTAAAACAGCTGTGTTTATTTATATTAAGGGCCTTTCAAAAACATTGTGTGTGTGTGTGAGAGAGAGAGGCATCTGTAATCCAATTTGTGCAGAAAAGAAAACAAACAGATTTTCTTCTTCTTTCTTCTTTATATCACTATCTTTTTCTTTTTTTCCTTTTTTAGCTTTCTTTTCTATCAGATTTCCCCTCTTTCTTCCTAGTCTCTTATTCATCTGCCATACTTCAGCATAAGTCTAGCTGCTATTCAAACAGTAGTTTCAACCTGCATCTGTTTTTATTCCTGTGAGACTTCATACACATATATCAGAAGTGAAATGTCCTATAGTTTATGCTTAACCAACTGAAGGTCAAAGAACTAAATCAGGGAGCTCATGAAAGTAAAATGTTGTGCTTCCCAATTGCCATCACGCTGGGAGCCTCTCACCTCCAATTACTAAAGTGACCTTCAGATCTAAACTGACCACTTTCCAGAAAAATTTACTGCAATTGTCATACTGTAGTGCAGAGTAAGAAATGGCATGGGTAAAATATTTGAAGACAGTAAAATGATTTATCCTAACATCAAACAATTTTATATTCAATTTTCTGTTTTGTTCACTTCCTTTACTCTTTCTTTTAATCTTGACTCTACCAATGGTTCATTTATAAAATTAAACTACTACTTAAATGTGAAGACATTAAGAGTTCTTAATATAGGGTAACATGCTTAGGGATCTAAGTATATATTATGGAATAATGATGCGAGTGATGCATTAATATTTCAGTTTTATTAAAATTAAGAGAGAAAAGGGTGTTTATAAATTCTCAGTGAATTATCAGTGGTCCACAATGCTTATGGATGAGCATGTTTTTGTAATCCATTGGGACAATGAAAATTAATAATAAAGTTTTAAGAAAGACTTAAGTCTTTCTGTGTGATTTGCTGTTTTCATCTCTGAAAAACTGAGATTTCAAGAGAAATCTAGTAACTGTTTAATTCCAGAAGAAAAGACAAAGGTTAAGATTGGACTGTCATTCAAATATGCCATTTCTATGAATTCAGGACTCAGTAGAAACCTAAAGTCAGCAATTTTTGTCTACTGTTTTTATTGGCAGAGAAGGTGAGTGAAGCCCACAGGTATAACAGCTATGGACTAAGACCAAATGATTCCTCTGTTTTCCTGATCAGTCTACTACTCGACTCCTTATTCCCAGATCACATTCCTATGATTACTTCACTTATTTAAGGAAAACAAGCCACAGGATGAGCAGACAGTGCTGGGGACCTTATGACCCACAAGGACACTTTGCATAGAAAACAAAATACTAATTTGAGAAACATATTGCAAAATTTCCATTGATTTTATTTTATTAGTTGTTTCCTATAAAAATGTATGTTGTGAAGTCCACAAGAAATCAGAGAGAAAATAAAAGTTAAGGAGATAGTCTAGAGTGCTACAAGTAGAAATAATCTGTTTCAGTACCAATTTCTTAGAATTATATTTTACATAAGTGGAACAAAAATATGCGTACTGCATTAAAACATAAAAGTAGATAAATATAAGGAGTAAGATTTTTTTTCTGGGGGTAGTTTTGTTTGAAACCAGGCTTCGCTGTGTGCCCCAACTGTCCTGGAAATGTCCTGGCTGTTTCTTGACTAGGCTGACCTTGAACTCACAGAGATCTGCCTGCCTCTGCCTCCTAAGGGCACAGACTAAATGTGTGCATCATTATACCCACCAATAAAGGATTGATTTTAAAGTCCCTCTTTACCTTTCAAACCTTTTTGATATATTTGATTGTTCACTTTTCATAATTTTATATCTGAATAAAACATTTGATGTATATTTCAGTTACTAGAAAGATTAAAAATAATTCACTAATTGAAGGAAAGATTAAAATGCAAAAAAATGTGAAATGCCAATAAAAAAAACAAAAATAATATGTTTTAATTCAAATCTAGCAGTAATTTTATTAAATGAGAATGCCAATCCTTTATTATTCAGTAAAAGGGCTATTAGTCTATTAAAACAAAATTAACCTATATAGTGCTTTAAAATGTCACATCTAAACCCAAAAGGCAGAGAAAACTTGAGCATTATTTACAGGAAAAACACAAATGCTTAAATATGTATAGGGAGTATACTGTTATAATGAAAAGAATAAGAAGACAATAACTATTAGAGATAGATATGGGCATATAGCCAAAGGTAAATGTTCAAATGTTTAGAAATATATATGATATTTCAATTTGAATGCATGTAATAACATTCCTTTAGGGCAGTAGTTTTCAATGTTCCTAATGCTGTGACCCTTTGACCATAAAATTATTTTTGTTGCTATTTCATAACTGTAATTTTGCTACTTTTATTCTTTGTAAGATAAATATCTGAAATGCTGGATATCTGATGTGTGACTCCTGCAAAAGTGTCCTTTGACCCCCAAAGGGGTTATGACTCACAGGTTGAGAAGACTGTTCTAGGGGCAACTAACAAAGCACAAATGTTCAAGAATATGAACTCAAATATATAAATCTATTATATAAATCTCAATGTCACAGTCGCCAGTGGGAAAAGTGCAGAAACTACACCAAAGGTATAGAGTGCTGAATTATTACCGTGATTAAAATCAGATCTAGTGCATGCTGAAACAATTGTAATGATTTCATACATGCAGATGCCCTGCTATACTCAGAGGAAGATGTCTGCTTGTAGGCATCCACCGCCTCTGGGACTTACACTCCCTCCTGCTCGCTCCTCTGACTGAGCCTTGGGGAAGGTACATGCTTTAGATATCCCACTTAGTGCTGAGCATGACTGTGGTGTCTTGTACTCTGTACCTTTGTCAACTTGGGTCTCCATACTGAAACGTTAAATTTGATTGAACTTCTTAGCCTTTTGGTAATAGTAAAGAGCCACAAAGATTTGTATAACATCTTCTATATTGGACAGTAGAGCAAACATTTTTAGTGAGGAAATACCATGTTGATTCAGATGCAGCTGCCACCAGATCACTTTTTACATGCTGCATGTTGGATTTCTGCTTGTTGCAGTTTAACAGAATTCTGTTTGTAGCCTGTCTGTGAAATAGAAAACAAGTAATCCTATCTGTCCATTGGATTAAATGAGATGCTATCTTTGAGCACCTGTTGTAATACAGAGCTACTAACTGTACATAAACGGCCATTTCTTCATACAATTCTATGTATTACCAAACCTTATTCTAGTAGACCATAGGAATGGCCTGACTGTCTCATTTGACGTTCAAAGAAGGGATCTCTTGGTAATCAAGTCAACTGGCTTTTTTTTCCTTCTAATGTCTATGGAGACGAATAGAAAATGGGACTCTAAAATCCAGAGGATTAGATGAGGACAAGGAGCTTACAGGTCGCCGCAGCTACTTCATCGAGAACATGCTGTTTGCAGTGCTATCAATTCACTAGAAAATTGCAGGGTGGGGAGCATAAGAATTTTCTTCTCGAGCACATTTGAGTCATTCCCACTGTCTCCAAAAATGTAACTGGGGAACACTCAGCAATGAGCTCAGTGTTCTGCGGTATTAAGCTTGGCTCATTATCCACAGAATAATTGCTAGGGAAATGTTGTCACAGTCCAAGAAACAGAAGCTCAGAACAGAAACAATTTCCCCAGCACTGTACAACCACTATGTGACAGGGTTCAGTCTTGCACTGCTTTACTGTGCAAAAAGACTGTGCCCTAAAACATGAAGTTACCCAGAAAATCATCCCGACTTGTTCAAATACATGTATGGATGCATGGTCCTTGTCTTGAAACATACTTTTCCAATTGGGCACTGCTTGATAGTTGATGATTTGGGTTTCAGGTGATCTTCAAATGATGTCTGTAACTATTACATCTCACTTCTCACTCCTGGGATTCTTTAGTGTCTCCTTCTGCAATGCCTGCAAATGTCCTTTCCCAAAGACACTGGTTGTCATTATCTTCATCTCAGAACTCCAAGGTCACTTGAAGGCTGTCTTCCTAGTATTTGTAGATTAGTCTCCTTACACTGAAAATGAAATAAGAAAGAACAATCTCATGTAACATCAATAAAAATAGGATTACTAGAAAAGCAACTCCAGCCACAAGCTAATTTACTGACTTCAAGGTAGGAATAAAAGGTTTTCATAGTACAGACAGATTATTATACCAGTAGTGACTCCTGGAAACATGGTCTCTTGTGAAATCCATTGTATGTATTTTGGACCTTATTCTAGGCTATGCTGTTTATTTTATATGCACAATATGAAAATTCATCAACACAATCCACTATGTAAGCAAACTCAAAGAAAAACAATCACATGACCATCTCATTTGATGCTGAGAAAGCCTTTAACACAATCCAATACCCCTTCATGTTAAAAGTCTTGGGGAGATCAGGAATACCTAAACATAATAAAAGCAAAGTACAGCAAACCAACAGCCAATATCAAATTAAACTGAGAGAAACTTATTCAATATAATACTAGAATCTCTAGCTAGAACAATAAGACAGCAAAAGGAGATCAAGGGGATACAGATTGGAAAGAAAGACATAAAGTTACCACTATTTGCAGATGATATGATAGTGTACTTAAGTGACCCAAAAATTCTACCAGAGAACTTCTACAGCTGATAAACAATGTCAGCAAAGTGTCTGGATATCAAATTAACTTAAACAAATCAGTATCCTTCATTTATACAAACGATAAGTGGGCTGAGAAAGAAAATAGGGAAACAACATCCTTCACAATAGTTACAAATGATATAAAATATCTTGGTGTAACTTGTCAAACATGTGAAAGATCTTTATGACAAGAATTTCAAATCTCTTAAGAAATAAATTGAAAAATACCTCAGAAGATGGAAAGATCTCCCATGCTCATAGACTGGTAGAATTAACGTAGTAAAAATGACCATCCTACCAAAAGCAATTTACAGATTCAATGCAAAATTCCAACACAATTCTTCACAAACATGGAAAGAGCAATTGTCAACTTCATCTGGAAAAACAAAAAACCCAGGACAGTGAAAACAATTTTTAACAACAAAAGAAGCTTTGTGGGAATTACCATCCTTGACCTAAAGCTGTACTACAGAGCAATAGTCATAAAAACTGCACGGTATTAGTACAGAGACAGACAGGTAGATCATTGGATTAGAATAGAAGACCCAGAAGTAAAACCACACAACTATGGGCACTTTCAACAGTCGTGGTTAGGGCGAGGGGGAATCTCTATAATGTCCCAGAGACCAGGGATGTGAGAGACTACAAGAACTCAATGAGGATGACATTAGCCAGATTTCCCAACAGCGGGAAGGAGGTACTGTAACAGACTCCCTTCAGTAGATATATATGGCCCCCAGTTGAGTCAGGGAACGTCACCCATTTTCAAAATTTTTAACCAATACTTGTTCCTGTCTAAAGAAATCCAAGGACAAAATTGGAGCAGAGACTGAAAGAAAGGCCACCCAGCGACCAACCCAACTTGGAACTCATCCCATGAGCACACACCAAATCCTGATCCATATCACTGAAGCCATATTTTGCATGCTGACAGGAGCCTGGGAGCTCTGAGAGACTCTGGCAGCAACTAACTGAAAATAATAAAAAAGAAAGAGTACTCAAAAGAAATTAAGTAATTGTTTAATTGATTTGGAAATTTAATTCCTTATTCTGAACTGAAGAATATGTGAATAATAACATTCACTAATTTCAAGCATGTATATACATATATCAATAGCAAAAATTATTTCCTGTGTTAAATTTTTTACTTTTGACATTGTCATGCATTATACAATGAAATGTCATTTCTAACCATATTTAACACTCCCTTTCCCAATTTCTTTCACATGCCTGAAGATACCTTCTTTCTACATATTTATATGTAGAAAGCATATATACATATAAGCATATATGTATGCTTATACATATATATGTATGTATGTTATATATATTCATATGAATATATACACAGTATATTTGTGTGTGTGTGTGTGTACATATAGGCATATATCCCTCTAAATCCAGTTAGTGTTGTCCATATGGAATTGAGGCTATCAACGGAAGCATTGACCACTGACCACATCCTCAATATTAATGATTCTCCCTCTCTTAGAAACTCTCAACTGCCAAGAGCTTATTAGTAAAAGAGGTTCCAGTATAGTATTAGAGATCATGTTCCCCTACTATATCAAGATTGTGGTTGGCTTGATCACATGTGTGAGTTTTTCAGGTAAGCAGAGCTTCTATGAGTACATGATTGGGATAACCATGTCATGTCTAGACAAAAGCAGTTCAAGGCACTCTTCCTTGTCTTCTGCCTCTTATGTTTTTGCTCCTCTTCTGAAGTTGCCAGAAACATGGTGGTTGAGGGGATTGTCAATGCAATAATCACAGTAATTAGGTAATGGAATCAACATAGATGTCTTTCAATCGATGAACTGCAAAGAAAAAAAAAAAGGAGCATGTCCACAAAATGGAACATTCCTCTTGTGTCAGTAAAAATTAAATAATAAATTTGTATTTAAATGGGTGGAACTGGAAAATGTAGACAGAGTGAAGTAACTCAGGCACAGAGAGATAAGGCAAATCTGGTATGTTCTCTCTCCTATGCACATCCTTAACTTCAATGTTGTTTCTGTGCACTTAACTCAGAGCACAAATCAAAGTCAGAAAAACAGAGAGGAGCCTTGGGTGGAGCATCTAAGGGAGGGAAATAGTAGCTTACAGGTAAAACAAACATAGTGAGAGGAATATTGGATTTGGAAAAGTTAACGTAGGTGTGAAGGATCAGGAATACCTAGAAGGAAGGGAAGTAGGTGTGTTAATCAAATTTAAGGATGTATGAGCACACATTATGGAAACCTACTAGTTGGTAATTTCATTTTAAAATACATTTTATTTTTCTAAAGTTCAAATGCCATTCCCATGCACAGTAGGCATTGTAAATGTTCTGAATCCATTAAATCAAATGCCATCAGATCAAATCTCAGATATTTGATATTACAGAAAATTTCTTCCTGTCCCCTTATACAGTTTTCTTATCCCACTGAAATCCTGGAAAGCAGAAGTGGCTGTCTATCTTTTTAAATGGCCTGGGTCTGGATATGTCACACAGATCCAGCATGCTGTCTTTTATGTTAGGTTCTTCCTTTTGGAAAAAAAATTTCACTTGTTCAGAGCCATCAATATTCTCAGCTCTCATCCCCATACACGGACTCGAGCTCTCTGCTAGAGGTGGGTGCTTCAGAAGTTTTGTTCCTTTGTCACTTGATAGACATTACAATCACTTTTAATTATGCACAGAGCTACTAGAAACATGCTGATGCAGCCTTCCTGTGGACATGTGTTTTTATTTCTTGAGTAATACCCAGGAGGGAAACTGCACGTCCCATAACAATTTTGTTTGACGTCATGAAAAACTGTCAAATAATTTCCCGGATTGGTGATACCCGCATTAATTCTGTGCAGCACTACATCCGAGTACCTATGTGTTTAATATACCAGTCAGCAGCCACAGCTTCCAATTCTGCTCTTTCACTTAGGCTGGCTTGCTTTTAATCTTAATTCTCAAGTGAGCGTGTAGAATGTAGTAGTACCACATGATGGTTTCGATTTGCATATTGGATGACTAACACTGAATAGCATTCTCCCACTTTTTCCTTACGTCTGCTTGGCATCTTTGGATCATTTCAAAGAAAGAATCCACACAACACTCTTATTTTTCTTTTATAAATGAATTATTGTAGTGTCATTCTCCTGCTTTAGGTTATAAGTGATGATGTGTGTGCATTTATGTGCCTGCATACATTCATGTGCAAGCTCATACGTGGAGGTCAGAATACACTTACAGAATAGTTTCTCTTCTTTGAGCACATGTGTCTTGAGAAGCAAGCTCAAGTTACCTCACTGGCCATTGATCTGTCTAGAAAATTCCGCCATTGTTTTGAGGAGTCTTTATGCACCACGAAAGAAAAATTTTGGCATATGTGTGTATGTGTATTGTAGCATTAACTCTATTTATGCCTTGTAAATACATTTTGTAACAATAATTTTAGGCAGACAAATACAAAGGTGGATGCTCACAGCCAACCATTGGACGGAGCAGGGGTCCCCAATGGAGGAGTTAGAGAAAGGATTGAAGGAGCTGAAGGGGTTTGCAACCCCGCAGGGAGAACAATATCAACCAATCAGACCCTCCAGAGCTCCCAGGGACTAAACCACCAACCAAAGAGTACATATGGAGGAACCCATGGCTCCAACCACATATGTAACAAAGGGTGGCCTTGTGGGTCATCAATGGGAGGAGAAGCCCTTGGTCCTGTGAAGGCTCAAATCCGCAATGTAGGGGGATGCCAGGGCATAGAAGCAGGGAGAAGGGGGATGGGACAGGGGTTTCCAGTGTGAAAACTGTGAAAGGGGATAACAGTATTTGAAATGTAAATAAAGAAAATATACAAAAAAAACCCTAAGTATGTTTTTATTTTTCTAAACTGTCTCTAAGATGCCTTTTTCTCATTTATTGATTCTTTGAGAATTTCATAGGATGAGTTTTAAATGCAATTCACCCCTCCTGAAACCCATCACTCTTTCCTACTAATAAAATAATATGTCCTTTTATCACACAAATGATATCAAGTTCAGTTAATGATGCCCATATATTCTTGGATATGTGATGTATGATTTCCAATAGGGGCATTTTTGGCTTCCTCCGGGCTCTTTTCTTAAGGGAAACTGGTATCCATCCACCTGAAGATGTGGACTGCCAACAATTCCTTAGCTTGAAGCGATCTACTTTTCCAACTTCTCTTCTTTATGTTTGTGTTTAGTCTTGCTTGGGCTTGGACAGGTCTTATCAATGATGCCAAGCCCAATCTAAGATAATACGCACAGTTTCCCTGCTGCATCCAGAAGATATTACATCCTTGCTATATTCTACTACATCTGGCCCTACACTTTTTCTGCCCTCTCTTCCACAGTGAACCCTGAATCTTAGAAGAAAGAATATGATACAGAGACCTTATTTAGGACTAAGCATTTCTACATCCTTTTTTCTTTATACCTTGACCATCTATAGTTTTCTAATTTAATCACCATTTATTGGAAACAAGGCTTCTCTCATAAGAGTCATGAGATATATTAATCTATGATATGATAAGTCATGAGGAGTCAGTTTAATAGTTTGCCCACTTTTCTGAATAATAGTAAGACCCATGAATTTTCCACCAACAGGATAATGGTTTATATGGGTTTCAACTTGTGTATTTGAACGATATTCTAAGTAATATTTATGTGAGATAGTACCATGGCATACTGTGCTAGGCCAGTCATATTTTAGCTCATCATGTTCACAGTAAGGAAAGACAGATGATTTCAAAATGTAGGTTTTAATGTTGATACTTTATGCTATAATAAATATTTACCTGATCTGGGTTTGCAAACATGTTATGCACATGTTTAGATTTTCTGTAATCCACTTCAGGTTCACTGTTGGTGTTTGTAGTAAGAAAGATTATTTTTGAATGTCATTGATTTATTCATTTTCACTATTGCCATTATTGTCTTCATTTTATCAGTTTTAATAATTACCATTGTATTTGTTGCTTGAATATTTCTACATGTCCCATTTTACTCCACTTTGTGACCTATAGGTTATTTTAAGATGTGTTTACTTTCTACATTCCCCACAATTTTCAGGCTTCTATCAATTTTAATTTGATGTTAAAGAGGAAAATGTTGAAATGAGTCAATTTGTAATAATTGATCAAGATTATTTCTATGTCACAGAGATTATTTAATTGAAACTATATTATGAAAAATGCAATCTTGTACCTCAATAGTACTATGAGAATTAAAGTACTCTAACAGACACTGTTCACATAGAAATGCCTCATAGTTTTAATACATTGTGGGTGGAGATGTAATAGTATGTGACCCATTCTTCATAGGAAAATCAGACATGAGGATGTAAAAAGATGACATTTGCGTTATCCTAAGATAGCTGTTCCATTCCAGGCAAGGACATAAATGTATAAGGAAACATTCAGAAGATCAATATATCCCCTTTAAAGCACAGTTGAATGGCATAAGCAATTTTATAGAGCCAAATTCAAACATGTGAAGGTTGCACAAATGTGTGTGTGTGTGTGTGTGTGTGTGTGTGTGTGTATTCTATAACAATATAGAGAATCGATTTAATAATCATAACAATTTGGATGAAAAGATCTTAATATGCTTTTGACAGGGTAACATATATTTTTTAAAAAGTTATTTTGTGCTTGTCTCTGCTTAAAAGTTTTAAATGCTTAAGAAAACATGATTAAAATTCATAAAGATTAAACGATTAAGCCATGAGAAATGCTCATATTTCTTATTATTGCATAAAAATGATATTACTATGCTCTTCTCTTTAAATTTTTAAAATAATAAAAAGTAAAAGAAACAGAAAATAGTTATACACGTGATGAGGTGCATAATAAATGTATAGATCATCAAAACTAGAGAAATTTTGTGGTCTTTTTTCTTTGTATAAATAACTCAAATTTAGCCACTAGAAAATGATAGGTTGGGGCATAATGTTGAAGAAACTAAATAAATGTCTTGTTGGAAGACTTTTAAAAGAGATTAAACATTAACTACAGAGGAACTTGAATTTTTAAAATTAGCTTAAATTTCTATTAAAAGTAGGTATTTTTCACTGTGGGTAGGAAAACTGCCTTGCATTTATAATCTTATTCATTTCATTATACAGTGTGCCAGAATATCAGTACTGGAGGTTTTCTGTCTTTGAGCTGTTACTATTTCTTCTAGTTGAATTAAAGGGACCAGAGTTGTCAATCTTACTAGATTGCTTTTATAAAATGGCTGTTTCTGTATCTATCAACCTCAACTGATTGAAAAATAGTCCATCTATTCCATACTTTGAAAAAAAATACTCATAAGGTAAGACTTAGGAAAATAAATAAAATGCCATGATTTAAGTTTCATATTAAATTAAGTTTCCATTTCTCTTTACAAATTGATTTTCCATTTTAAATTTTATTTTCTATGTAAATACATGATAACATTTTCTTTAAGTTTTGATAAGTGTAATGTAATTTCAAGAAGCAGATCCAAATAAAGTATATCCTAATAATATGATGGTTATAAATATGAATGCATGTAGAATCCTTCATTTAAATTGAGACAATATGTCATATAGATAAAATAATATAAAATATCATATACTTTCATTAAAAAGTGGAAAATATTTTATGATCATTATTACATGTAGAATTATTGAGTCCAGAAAAGAAAGTGGTACTTTATCAATAGGAATAGAGAAAATATTGTCATAATTTGCAAGTTTATATAAAACCATGCATCTATTTCTTTAAAACTGACTAACAGATTGAGAATGCTAACTGCAATTAACTGTCATTAATCCTTTGATTATATAATGGAACGTGTTTCTGCCTGACACTATTAATATCTGTAGTGGTTTTACTTCTTGATTATTTTTTATGTGCATGAGTGTTGTGACCGTGTATATATATATATGTATATTGTCTTAGTCAGGGTTTCTATTCCTGCACAAACATCATGACCAAGAAGCAAGTTGGGGAGGAAAGGGTTTATTCAGCTTACACTTCCACATGGCTGTTGATCACCAGAGGAAGTCAGGACTGGAACTCAAGCAGGTCAGCAAGCAAGAGCTGATGCAGAGGCCATGGAGAGATATGCCTTACTGGCTTGCTTCTCCTGGCTTGCTCAGCCTGCTCTCTTATAGAACCCAAGACTTCCAGCCCAGGGATGGCAGCACCCACAAGGGGCCCTACCCCCTTGATCACTAATTGAGAAAATGCCCCACCGCTTGATCTCATGGAGGCACTTCCCCAATTGAAGCCCCCTTCTGTGATAACTCCAACCTGTGTCAAGTTGGCACACAAAACCCGTCAGTATATATATATATATATATATATATATATATATATATATATATATATATTGTGTGTGTGCACTATGTACATTGCAATTGCAGAGGGAAGAGGAGAGTGTAGATTCCTTAGAACTAGAGTTATAGACAGGTGCGCTCTGCCATGTGGGTGATGTGAGCTGAACCCTGGGCCTCTGAAAGAGCAGTTATCACCTTGAACTGCCAAGCCATCTCTCCAACTATCTTTAGTGTTCTCAGTTGTACTTTATAGACCTACAGGTGAAAATGAAATGATTCATTATCTAGTCTAGAGCAACTAGTAGATGAATGAATTTAATCTGACTATATTTTACTTCAAAGTAAAATGAGTTTTGGGGTTTTATAATCTGTTATATCAATACTTTGACCACCATCTATTTTTGACGAAAATTGTGAATGTATTTATTTAATGATGTAATGGTTCCTGCCACAAATATTTATGCCAATTTATCTAAATTGCAATAAGTTCCCTCTAGGACCTCTCCGACCATGAGCTTTAACTAGGTTTGTACTACTACACATGAATTCATTGGTGGATATGCAGACTCTTTGGTGCTGCTTCAAGGAAATCCACAAGAATATATTAAGTTGGGCTAGGACAGGGAAGAGGCTCAAGATAAATAAAACTGAGGAGTGTGTTTCTTGTATCTTGATCATCTTGTTAAGTCCCTGGATACAGTGATCATAGGATTTTTGTTTACACCTTGTTTGTTCCTTGACCAAGAACTGACCCTATTCTTTGCATGTACTTAGAATGGTATAAAAGCAGCTTGGGAAAAATAAATTTGCTTCAGTGCTTGCTGGAGTCATGCTATAGTGTTATCTAATTGTCTTTTTTATTTAATGCTCCCCTAAGACCCTGTTGACTGACTGATTGGGTTTTGTCAGGTGGAGTTGGCCTCATATCAGGTAAGAAAGTAGTTTGTCATTTCCCATAACAATCAGGCCACTGTTGTGCCAATCAGTACATTTTGCCTGGATGATGGTTTTTATACTTCACAGTGTTCGACAATGTGTAAGAATATTGCAAACATTTTATTCCCCAGAGGCCTGAATAGCTCTTTCGGGCATTATGGAAGCTAGCCAGGGACAAAGCTTTTTAGCTCAAGTCCAGCTTGATCTTTCTATATTCTGTAACAAAATGTGTTAGCATTCCCAGCTTCACTGTCTAATTCTGGATAACCAGGAGGAAAGGAAAAGTTTTGCTTTAGTTTGATGATCATCTGGAGTCTTCCTATGCAACAATGTATAACTGAGTCTCCCTCAATATACACTGGATTTTAGTTTACTAACCTATGTATTCTAGAAAAAAATCATTATCTAGCTATTCAGGATGCAGCCCTTTAAACTGTGGGGTTTTTTGAAAATGTATACTTTTAATTGGATGATAAAATAGTAACATATGTAGCAGAGAACTGTCTTGTCTAGCCTCAGTGGAAGATTAGTAAAATTTCTAGATTCATATATATGGCTTTTAAAAAATTATTGTATTTATTTACATTCCAGATATTGCCCTCTGCAGGTTCCCCCTCCCAGAATTATTCATCCCATTCCCCCCCCCTTTTGGCTCTGAAAGAGTTTCCTCCCTGGGGATTCCCCCATACATATTATCCATATCAAGTCTCTACAGGATTAAGCACATCCTCTACCACAGAGGCCAGACAAGGCAGTCTTCTGCTATGTATATGCCTTATACCAGCCTGTGTATGCTCTTTGGTTGGTGGCTCAGTCTTTGAGAGCTCCCAGGGGTCTGGGTTTGTTGACACTCTTGGTCTCCTATGGGGTTGCCATCTCCCTCAGCTCTATCAAGCTTTCAGCTCCCACACCCTTCATTTCTGTAAATGTTCCTCATCAACTTCATGTCTTCTCGTATCACTTCACCAACATCCCTGCTTAGACCTATATATCTCTACCATTTCCCTTCTATTTCATATCCAGGATATTCTGCTATCCTCTCCTTTTAAGGCACCCCTCCTTCTCCCTTTCTAACTCTCTGACTCTACAGGTTCTCCAAGTTAAAATCAACAATGCAAATATTTGAAGTTAGGAAACACATACAAAAAAATTAAAAATAAAAATAAAAAACTTTCAGCATTTGCCTTTATTTTTGTGGATCTTGGTTACTTCATTCATTATGTTTTCTAGACCCACTCATTTACCTGCAAATTTCATAACTTCAT
>JADRCC010327873.1:0-12291 GCA_019843855.1 Hylomyscus alleni | reverse complement strand
TATTTTTTATGAGCGAAACCTAGTGAAAACAGTTGAGCTCTTTAATAAACTAGTAACACAGCCTAACCTAAATTAATTGTCTGTCCCAAGAATTCATCTTTGAGTCCGCCTTTCCTAACTTAACTACCTGAAAGAGAGAAGTTTGAAATTCTTTCTTTTTTACACTCATACATACTTTTTTCTTTTGCAAAGCAGGTATTCCATTAATAATAAGTTCATTTAAAGGTCAAATGTGTGAGACATACTAACTCAATTCTCCAGAGAGACTGTCTGTTTTGCACATAAACACAGTAAAAACTGTACTTTCCCTTGTTATGTTCATAAGACCTTCCGAGTAACCTAGAGTCATCCATCTTCGAAATGGTATTCCAATGTGTTTTCCTGTCTGCTTAAGACACTAAATACGAAATGCTTACAATGTATTGTTCTCTCTCTCTCTCTCTCTCTCTCTCTCTCTCTCTCTCTCTCTCTCTCTCTCTCTCTCTCTCTCTGTTTTTTGGTTTTTTTTTTTTTTGGTTGGTTTTTGTTTTTGTTTTTTTGGTTTTTCCAGACAGGGTTTCTCTGTGTAGCCTTGGATGTTCTGGAACTCACTCTGTAGACCAGGCTGACCTCGAACTCAGTAGTCTGCCTGTCTCTGCCTAGCAAGCGCTGGGATTATAGGCATGTGCCACCACTGCCTGGCTGTATTGTTCTCTTAGATAGTATTGACATGACATCTGTTTGGCTTCATTTAAAAACAGGAAGAAATGAAGTAGGAAGAAAACTATCTTATGTCCATATTCTTTCATCAAAAATCCCTCCTTATCTGTCTACAAAAGAATAATAGACATTACTGAGGCCCTATTAAATAGACCATTTTTTCTGACTTTTTGGAAACAGATACTGTTTCCAAAAGGAAATCAATTATACACTATTGTCACATTTAATTATAAAATCTCACAGTACATGTTTTCATAAATTTATAAAGATTATTTTATATCATAAACCTTTCTCTGAACACCATTAGAATATCTTATAATTACTTTGAAATGCACAACAAAGGGATTAGGCACTACTTCACACTTCATCACATTGTGAATTTTATCTGTATGAACTCACATTTTTTTGGTGATGTCTTCAAGGCAGTATACATAAAATAAGTCTGAAACAAATGTAAAGAAAGTTTGAGTCAGTCCAGAGACATTAACTTGATCACTAAATACTGACCCATTATGAACTGTCTGTCTTGTATTAGAATGACCTTTGAAAGCTTATATATTTAGTACTATAACAATGGCCCCAGTTTATATAGGTCACATGCATTGCAACTTCCACCAGACCTAGTCATTTGTCACAGAATGAAGAAATAATAATTTTTGTATACAGTGACTTTTTTTTAACTTCTTTCATTTTTTTCAAACACATAGTTAATAATTAGTATTTAGTATCAGGCAAAAAAATCTCAGACCTTGATGGGAATCTCCTCTTCTTACCCAGGGAAAACTCTTAAAGCCAATGCTGCTATGTAAGCTTTCACCAGGGAAACTTCAGGATTAGCAGTCAACATATTATGATTGTCATGTTTACAACAACTGCCTGGGGATCTTTTATTCAATTTGTGCTCTCCTGATTTTTCCATCTCCTGTCAGTCTCTGTAAATAGCAACCAATAAATACCAGATGGAGGTCCACGATGAAATATTACCTTTTATTCAGTTGACATAAAAAATTAGTATTATTAATTAAGAAATAATATCGAAATTCTTTATATAGACAAAAATGAAGTGTACAACATCATACACAGTTAATCTGTTACTAATATATACAAATGTCAAGAGGATACAAGTGTTTCTGATTTATGCATAAAATGTTGTCAGCAGCCATGTGAGAAAATGATTAATTCATTTTCATCTAAATTAAAAATTAAATCAGAGTCATTTTTCCTTAACTTTTGTTCTTTTAAATATTAAGCTATGTGACTTCATGTTCATCTAAAATAACTAACATTTGTCTTCGTGTTGTTCACACAGGATGTCATCCCATAGCTGAACTTGCAAGCTTCACTGTATAGTTTATGTTGGTTGTGAACTACAAAGAGTCAACTTTCTTATCTTCCTGACTACTAAGATTAAAGGAATAAGCCACTATATGTGGAATACATTTTAGTTTACAATAGAGAGAGGCAGGAGCGAGACTAAATATACAAGGACCATCATTTGGTAGAAATTTTTCTTCCAAACATCTAAATGTCTCATAATACTTCAACTTACCTTCTACAGAAAGGAAGACATTAGAAAAGACTCAGTTAACTGCCTAGGAGCAGACACCTGGTGAACATCAGGAAATAAACTTGAATCAACTTTCAACTTTAATACTTACTTGATAACACCTTAGTTTATCAGATTATAATTCACTTTGATGTATGAACACATGACAGAAAGGTGGTCAGGATCTGACATAAACAGAACGATCACTACATTGAAGGATCATTACATTGAATATGCTGTTGCACAAGACATGACAATGTGTGTTAGCATTCCTTCTAGGCTCTGCCCAACAGTTACCTGGCAGCAGCTAGGTAGGTCTGTAGGCCTGGCTTACTATAAAAGGGGCTGCTTGCCCCCTTCCTTGCTCTGTCTGCTCCTTCTGTCTCTGACCTCTCTCTCTCTCTCTCTCTCTCTCTCTCTCTCTCTCTCTCTCTCTCTCTCTCTCTCTCTCTCTCTCTCTCTCTCTCTCTCCCTTACCCCTGTCCCCTCTCTATGTGTTTTATGTATTCTTGACTCACCTCACCTCTGCTCTCTCTCCTCTCTCTCTCTCTCTCTCTCTCTCTCTCTCTCTCTCTCTCTCTTTCTTCCCTCCTTCTCTCCCTCCTCCCTTCTCAACTCCTCTTTCCTTCCCATGCCCTAAATAAACTCTATTCTACACTATGGCCCATTGTATGGCTGGTACCTCAGAGGGAAGAGACTCTTCAGCATGGGACGGCAGAGGTACCCCTCCCACCTCATCATACCATGCTCTATATCCTGACTCTCTTTTTATAAAACACAACAATGTATGTTGTAAAATTTCCATGCAGAAAACAAACTCTCTGAATGTTGAAATCAACATAATATTATGATATGTTGCATTCAATATAGGATGAAGAAAATTTCATTTTTTGTCTAATTTGGTATGAGAAGGTTTGATTAAGAATAAAGTAAAAGTAACTAAATTTTTCTGTTGTGCTCATTTATGGTTTAGTATTTTGTAATTGTAATATATACTCTTACTATACACTTGTGATAGGCACTTTTTCTTACCAAGACCATATTATGACCTTAAGTCCTACTATTTCTTTAAAAAACAAATCTAATATTTTATTATTAGGTTTTGAATTTTAATTTTCAGTTTTCATATGATATCAGTAAAATTTTTAGAATGTCTGATTTTATTTAATACATGCTTCCATATTTTCCACTTTAACATAATAAAACGAATATTTTTTATTGATAAAGTAAAAAAGCAAAACATTCTTAACTCTTTTATCACCAATATATTGTGTTCATCATAAAAGAATGCTTTTGGGTTTTGATGATTTAATGCTGGTCTAAGGAGATTAGAGAAACTGAGGAGAGGATGCAAGAGATGAGAAGATGGGAAACTTGGAACGCCATCTTTATTAGCGGCCACAAATGTCTTCAGACTTTCTCTGTAACATGCAATTTTTCATAAAACAAAATAATTTCCAAAATATTAAGTTTCAGGGTTTTTCAATTTGAAAAGGGAATATGACTCATCACAGAGTCTTCTCCATATGTATCTGTGTGTACCTCATATTTTATAAGAAGCACAATCAGAGAACACAAAGGCTGACTATTTTTACTATGATCACAATATAGTATCTGTCACAGGCATATAGGTGATGAATGAATAAAAGCACAGATGGAAAGAAATAGAATTATAACTGTAAAAATATTTTTGAGCAAAAAAAATGCTTTGTGAAAAGATATTCTTTGATCTTCTTTTTTCCAAAGGAAATGAATAGAGAGAAATGGAAAAATATATGCCTGCTATGACTTCACTTTTCCTTTCCCAACCTTCACTCTGTATCTGTTTTGTAATGAGGACCTCTATGCTTGTCTCCTGGTACTTTCTTCACACACTGGAATATTTGAGTCAACCCAGACAAATGCTACCCACATAAAATATCAATGCAAACTATATTAAAAATGAAGTATAATTCCTGAATTGGGCATATAAAATATACACTCATATCCCACATAAAAGCTTTGAAAGTGTTGACCACCTTCTTGGGATAGCCAGAACTTCCCCATTACCCATACCACATCTCGAGCCTCATTTGCAGGATGGAAAATGAGCTTCAGTGGTACTATATTCCACATTTCCTATCCTTTGAGGCTCTGGGGAAAAAAAGGCCTTTATTCTTTGCTGCTCATGTGATAATACTTCATGACTTCATTGAAGTTTCCTCATAAAATATAATGATAAACAGAAGGGTTGCCCTTTTTGTAGTGGGAATGCTTTGTAAAAAAGATGTATAATTTCCCTTGTGGTTTGGGGGACCATATGGCTTTTTCCTACTGGTTTTAGACATTTTTGAAGACACTACATATTGAATTCATCCTTTAAAGTTTAAAAGGCCCTCAAACTTATCACAGCTTTCATCGTCAGCATGCAGCTCATAGCACACATCCTACATCCTTTTTGAGGAACACTAGGATGGAAGTGTTAGTGGTTAGAGGTCCTAAGTGTTGTTGCGAACACTAAATCACAGTGTGGTTTGTTCAACGTCAAGATTTCATTTTACTTTTCTTAAATAGATTTTTCAACTTTGATGGATGGTGCTATTTATACAACATTTAAAAATGAGTGCTTAGTCTGGAGAGATGGCTCAGCTGTTAAAGGCTAGGCTCACAACCAAAAATATAAAAATGAATACTTGCATGGCTGTATTTTGAGAAGCCACAAAACATCAGATCAAAGCCACCTCAGATTAGCTATCAACATTAGTAGAGCAAAATGGCTCTTCTGTTCCTTCTTAGTCTACTCAAAAGAAAAATTCCTCCTTTAGATATTAAAATGAAATTTGACTGAATATTCCAAGTAAGCATAAGAACAAAATTTTTCTTATGTAAAGTTAATAAAACCAGTTTTGGTCTTAACATTTGACAATTTGATTTTTGGTTTTGGCTTTTTCTTGGGGGGGGAAGTTAATCATAATTGGTTTATCGTTGTTGTTGTTATTTTGTTTTGTTTTGTTTTTTTAATCAAGTTTATAAGTATAGCCATTCAACCCTGATTTGGCAAGCTAGGAGACATCAACCACATACTCCTAAGATAGATCTGTGGTATGAGGGTAAGGAGCTCACTGCCTTATTTTCTGTTTCAGGTTCCTGTTCCAGTCTTTTCTATCTGTGGATCTCCATGCCAACATACCCACTTGATGTTTCCTTGTGATACAGTTCCATTAAAGTTGCTTAGAAGAGTGGGGAAAGGTTTGTCTTTTTATTTAAACCAGGTCACATTTATTTAAATACAACACAAGATTCTCAGAGCAGTTGCTGGTTGTCTTAGATCTCAATAATCCTTTATCAGAAAACATGAAGATCCAGAGCACAAACCTGGAGAGACTCCAGGGCTAAGGTCAAAGCAACTGACAAGCAGGACAAAGTATGGAAGAAGCATCTCATTGCTACGGTTAAATTCACTAAAATGTATGCTTATAGAAAACTTTTGTAATATGTTATTTTGGGGTTTTGTATTCTCTAAAGATTTGGTTTGATGAATTTATCACTTATTTTCTTTTTTTTTTTGTTGTTTTTTTTTGTTGTTGTTGTTGTTGTTTTTTCGAGACAGGGTTTCTCTGTGTAGCCGTGGCTGTCCTGGACTCACTCTGTAGACCAGGCTGGCCTCGAACTCAGAAATCCACCTGCCTCTGCCTCCCAAGTGCTGGGATTAAAGGCGTGCACCACCACGCACGGCTTATCACTTATTTTCAAACAAAATTAACTAAACTTGATACAGCAAACATAGGGAGCATTTTCCTGCTAGGAAATTTCAGATAAGCTCCAAATTTGAAATCACTACACACACACACACACACATGCACACAAATCACTCCACACAGTCATAAGACACTGTCAGCATGCATCATCTTCTAGGATTATTAGGAAGCAGCCAGACTAGGCGCTCACACATTACCCTATCAATGACCTACCTTCAGCCTACATAAAGAGACTGACTAAAGCCAGGCTCTAAATAACAACAGCCCAAGTGTGAGAGTGAACATCTGTTTATGTGCACTGGCAACAACAAGGCTCTGAAACCACCATTTAGCTTCTGTCTAGGTCTGAGAGCAACACAGGGGCTCTGTGGCCAGTTTCTGCCGAGGGCAAGTTATTAATCAAGGAACAGGCTCCAGTGATACAAAGACAGGAACCACATCATTTCAGACCAATGAGGAAAGTCATCAGAGCAATGAAATTAACAGAGGCTCTAGTGCAGAATCTGAAAGGGGCAAAGCACTCTCCATCTGAGCTCCTATACCAAGCAAATGGGACAGGTCTTAAGGAGAAACACAATGGTTCTGGTAGGGAAGTCCTCAAGTTGACTCTTCTTTCCTTTCTAAATACTATATCTTACAGATTTATATACAGATTTATATATAATCTGTATGTAATCTGTGTTATATACAGATGATCTTTATATAATCTAACCCAAAAGGTACTCACTTTTTCTTTCTTACTTACTTTTCTTTCTTTCCTTCGCTTTCATTTTTGATTTGCTCTCTATTGCTCAGTATAGTTTGTCTGCGGTATTTTTTTTCCTCTCCATGCACTCCTGAGGTATGAACGTAAAACATTGTTCAGTGTTTGAGAGCATGTTATTGTTGTTGTTGATGATGATGATGTTGTGTTTACTTTTTGGTCTTTTTTTTCATATACAAATGCAAAGTTATTTCCGGAGCAGAAGCTTGAGGTCAATTTTTTGTGTCTATCTATTAAATCATCTTTACAAATTATAGAAGTCTGCATCTCTGCATCTGGGATTGGTTTACACTCAATCAGACCAAGTGCAGGAGCAAATATATTCCTTAATGTTTCCAAAATTTCTTTTTCTCGTTGACATCTCTTTTACATCACATAGTTTCTTTTTCACACGTTTGGCTACAGAACTCTTTCTGCCGAACTCTCTCGGCAGCTCAGTAATACACTTTGCTGAAAACCGTATTGAACGGACCTGCTATTGGATGCTTCATTGATTATCAACAACTATTTTCATATCAACATTACAACTGAAGATTAAATCATTTGCCTCACACTTTGGTCAAGGATTTTATGTTTGCAAACCCTCAGTATATAAGGCTTAATGCTTTTAGAGTACAAAAGAAGGTGTCACCCTAAGGAAAACATGTATCTCCCAGGCTTAAGGAAGTAGATAAGAAACTCGACCTTCATAATTAAATTAGGAATGAGTGCAGTGCGTATTTCCTTATATCTAATGCCACTAACTTGTTAGCCCAAGGTTTTATTACTGCTTAAATTCAGCAGGCCTTTCTCAGGAGAGTCATTGAGAAAGTTTCAAATCTTTTCCTAGGCAGTGTCTTGAAATGTGTACTGATAATGAAGGTCACAGCTCCCATGCTCTGCCTTCTGTCCATCGCACCTCCCACAGGTCTGAGCAGTCAGCACTGGAGAAAGCTGGTTGAGATAGGAGAACTCACCCTGCAGTTAGAGATAGTAAACATAGCCACCCATAACACCTGATATGGACTTGACTACATTTTTTTCAACTCTTTATTCCTTAAGCTTTAGGTGTGTCCCTTAAGGATATCATATATGAGATTATGTTTCTGTAATTCTATTAGGAAGTATGATTGCTTTTTTAAAAATGTTGACTCTACCTCATGTGACCTTGTGGTTGAAGGGTGTAATGATTATGTGCAACAGCTCTTCGTTTGCTTTTTCGAAACTACTTTCAACATTTGTGTGTCATCTTATTTTATGGAAAAGAAAATGGTGTAGATTCCTTTTTATTTTAGATATTTAGATAGAGCTATGCCTATCTGTAAATGATGTGCTGGAAGATATAATTCTCAATTCACTGTTCTTTTGGGGGAAAACTACCTCTTTTGTTTCCTTTCCTGTAAAGAAAAGAAACTATTCAGCTACTTTTATATCTTGCTTAAAATTCTTCTTAATTTACTTTAAAAATCCACTATAATGTAAGTTACAGAAGCACAAAAATTGAATTTCCAATGTCTAAAATGTTTCTTGGATCATGATAAATTGCAAACACACACATACACCACAAAGTTATGCAAAGGACATGTTAGAAAGAATAGATATAATTTTGATAAAAATTATTCACCTGAGTTTTAGTGAATAGACTACAGATAAAATAAAATTTTACTTTGTAATTTTAATGTTTATAATAGAGTTAATTAGAACAAAGGAGGAAAAATTTGACCCCCTAAATATTTAATTCCATCTGCATAGAACTCACATTATTCTGTGCGCTATTTGACAGTGTACAGAAATGTGTGATCCTTTATTTCTTATTAAGATTTAGGTATATAAAAGGAGTTTACTTATTTTTAGTTAATTGTGTGTGTGTATGTGTGTGTGTGTATACATTTATAAAGTATACACATGAGCCTTAATATGTGCAGAACTCAGAAAAGAAAATCAACTCCTCTGAAACTTGAATTACAAGCAGTTAAGAGATGCCTGTCGTGTGTTTTGGGAACTCATGTAAGAGTAGTGTGTTCTTGCCATCCATCACTGAGCCATCTCTCTCACCCCAACTTTAGCTTTAATACATGTTTTTAGTTCTAAGAAAAAATTAGAGGTTTCCCGTGTATGCTTTCTGTACCACATGCGTAGTATCCTCAACTTTCAACACCTCAGACCAGGCTATCACACGTGTTTCATTTAATGAAGCTACAAGTTACCAAAGAAGTACTCTGGAATGCACTCTTGGAGTTGTATATGCTATGAATCTGGATAAATGTATGAGGCCCCAAATCTACCATTGTGGTATATCACAGGGATTAATTTTTCTACATTAAAATTCTCCTTATTTAACCTATCCATCCCTTCATCCCTTGATTCGTAACACTTTCTGATCTTTTAATTTTATTTTTCCCTTTATAGACTAAAATCTCATTGGAAAAGGAAGTATAGGATAGGTTTTGAATTTTTTCTTCATTTAATAATATACATTTAGGATCCTATGTCTTAGTATGGCTTACAGGCTAATGAATTTTTTGCAGGACATAATATTCTATTTTCTGAAAGTACTAAGATTGTTCAGCACTTACTTTTGCACAACTCAGTCACTTCCAAGTTTGGATAATTGTGAATAAAATTTCTATAAATATTCATATGCAGCTTTTTGTATGGACATAAATTATAATTTCCACAAGAAATTATTTAAGAAATATTTGCTATCTTTTGTGGTTGGAACATATTTCATTTTTTTCATAATCTCTAAATACTCATTTAAAATATTAGTATTTTATAATCCCAACCTGAGTGAATAATAGTTCTTTGTTATCTATACCAGTGTCAGTGCTGGATGTTATCACTGTTCTTTTTTTGTTTTGTTTTGTTTTGTTTTGTTTTGTTTTGTTTTTGTTTTTTCGAGACAGGGTTTCTCTGTATAGCCCTGGCTGTCCTGAAACTCACCCTGTAGACCAGGCTGACCTCGAACTCAGAAATCTACCTGCTTCTGCCTCCCAAGTGCTGGGATTAAAAGCATGTGCCACCATGCCCAGCTCATTATCACTGTTCTTAATCTGACCTTATTAAATAAGATATGATGTTGCATCTCTAATTTATATGCATTTTTCTTGGCAAGGGGAAGTCTTTCAATGTCCTCTTTACCTAATGCTTTAAATAGTTGTGTCACATCCTGATAGTCTCAATCTTTCAATTATTTTTTATTTGCCATAATGATCTATTGTTAGTAATACTTAATATTAATGTTATAATTGTCTTCAGCAAACTTAATCTATGCTGCCTGTGTTTTAATTGGTTCCCCTATTCTTCTCCAGTTCCTAGAATACAAAAATACAGAACTCTCTAAGTTAACTTCCTACCATATCTTCAGGTCAAATGAGAGCAGGTCCCAAACCTGCTCTCTTTAGGTCAGAAGTTATAAATGATTAAGCTTCATGACAGAATACTCAAAAGCTAAGATGGGGTAAGAGCTAGAGAGAGAGTTGCCCTAACTGAATGTATTGGGAGATGCTTGATTGAAATTCAAAGCAACAAGAAAGTGAAAGATTATCTTTCTGGTGGAGAGGAAATGCCAGTGACTGAGATAGAAGATCAAGGCATCTATAACAGCCAGTGTGTCAAAGCCAAATTCTAAGAAAGGCAAGGATGCTGAAAAGACAAGCTTCAGATGAACAGATAATCTCTAGAGCGTGAGGTATGAAGAAGTCAGTATTGCTGAAGGAGATAAAGTACACCATCTCTATGCGTGAGTACTAGGGGTCTTCACGCAATCAGGCCTTCCTGCACATGAAGCAGGGACGTGATCAGGCAAAAATCTTCCCACCATAAAGCATTTCCAGACAAACATATAGAACTACTTGACAATATTTACCCTATCTGTTACCTAACCTAGCCCTCCTTTCTCACA
Organism: Hylomyscus alleni; assembly: GCA_019843855.1. Taxonomy (NCBI): domain Eukaryota; kingdom Metazoa; phylum Chordata; class Mammalia; order Rodentia; family Muridae; genus Hylomyscus; species Hylomyscus alleni. The sequence goes on along the minus strand of JADRCC010327873.1, from coordinate 1,663 downwards.
CCATCTGATCTCTTTCCTGTCATTAATGGTCTACTTTTCTCCATGTTTGCTAAAAAAAAAAAATATTTCTTTTTAGATTTCCCATAAAACAAAATGTTTTAATGCTTTTTTTTTTTTTTTTTTGGTTTTTTTGAGACAGGGTTTTTCTGTGTAGCCCTGGCTGTCCTGGAACTCACTCTGTAGACCTGGCTGGCCTTGAACTCAGAAATCCACCTGCCTCTGCCTCCCAAGTGCTGGGATTAAAAGAGTGCACCACCACCGCCCAGCTGTTTTAATGCTTTTATTACTATTTTATTTTGTTTATAATTATCATTTAAATTTCATTCTTCTTGATGACTAAACAATATTTATACAATAAACAAGACAATTTTGACATCAATTGCTTCTGCTTAGAGAGAATTGTCTGAATCGAGAGAGATTTATTTCTGAATCATGATGTTGCGTAGCAATTTGAAACATCTCTTTCAGGAAGAATTGGTAAGCCTCATGAAACTCATGAAGTAAACTATTCACAAGTCTCAGGAAGTTCCTGAAATTAAGAAGATTCTCAATGCACATGACAAAGTTGCAGAAAGAGAAAAGAGCTGGTAGGGTGTAAATATGATGCTCTGATCAGAGAGATTCTAAGATGCCACTCTTCATCCTGTGGAGCTACCTGATAGCTATGCAAAAAGTTCCAATAGTCTAGATCCTGTGAGACATTACTTAAGGTGTGGTGGGCTTTTCATTTTCTGTTCATCCATCAAAACTAAAATTTCCAGTTAGTTTTCTCATGAGGTTGCAAACATTAAGGCCCGTTTTCAGTGTGCATATATATTCTAGTTTTATTTTTCTTATCTTCTGACATCTCCAGCTACTTCCTCTATTGAGGCCTTAAATTATTCAAAGTCATGGATGAGATTGTAATAAAGTTATAAACACTGTTTATTGTAGATATTTTGAGAGATTTTTATTTGTATGCATTTGCGCACACATGCACATATGTGTGTATGTATGTCTGTGTGTCTGTGTGTGTGTGTGTGCATATGTATCAAAACATCCCAGGTTTCTACAACAGCTCTGTAGAAACATGACTAGTCATGATCCATCCAGAGATAGCAAGACAAAAAAAAAAAAAATGGTCATCTGGGATTTCAAATTACTATTAGTACTTTTTTAAGACCAGTATATTTTAATTAAGATATGTTCATTCTGCTTAAGATATAATGTTATTTCACTTCAGAGAGTATAATGCATTAGTAGTTTTAATATATCCTTGAAATCTAATAATTAACATATCTTTGAAACTGGGAATGAAACCCTTTCTCAGACTCACTTGATTGTGATAATCCTTTAAAGCTGTGGTCTGTAGTAACTGATAATGTTCTTGAGATATGCTTCTGTTTTCTTCTATTGTTTCTTACAGTTTATATATTTCACCTAATTTTACCTTGTCTACTGATTAAGTATCATAGACATTATTGTCATTTCCAAACCACTGATTATGTTAAAGCATGGCTTGTTCTTTTCTTTTCTTTTCTTTTCTTTTCTTTTCTTTTCTTTTCTTTTCTTTTAAATTTTTTATCAGATATTTTCTTTATTTACATGTCATATGATTTCTCCTTTCCCAGTTTCCTCTCAAAACACACACACACACACACACACACACACACACACACACACA